>LJIJ01000133.1:0-248296 GCA_001718145.1 Orchesella cincta
ATGCTCCATTCTTGTGGGACTGCGTAGTGGATGAACTCCTGGTCACCTACGCGAACAGGTACCAAGCGCGACGTCACAGGGATTTGCCGACGACTTAGCACTCTTGCAGCGAGGTAAATACCTTGCGGATGCATTGGTGCTCTACAGAAGGCACTGGATTTAACGAAAGAATGGTGTGACAGGGTGGAACTCTCAGTGAACGCTTCTAAGACGGAGGCTATAGTCTTCACTCTTAAGCGTAAACTGGATTGTCCACCGCTGTTGAAATACGGCGGAGTAGAAATACCATTCTGCTCCACAGTCAGGTATCTGGGTATCATTTTAGATAAGAAGTTGACTTGGGGACCACACTGTGAGCGCGGTCGAGGAAACTATGTACTGCGCTTGCACAGTGTAGAAGAGCAGTGTCCGCTAAGTGGGGGATATCGCCACGCCTCATGGAGTGGATTTATGTCGCTGTGGTGAGACCAGCCCTGGTCTATGGATCGGTGGGTTGGGTTACTGCAGTCGATAGGAGCTACAACGAGAGGTGTCTGGAAAAGGTTCAAAGAATGGCACTTCTGTATATAACAGGTGCTTTGTGTACCACACCAACGAAGGCGCTGGAGTCCCTAATGGGAATCCTGCCCATCAGGGTACAAGTCAGGGCAGCCGCACTGACAACAATGCACCGGTTGGAACAGAATGGGACCTGGAAGGACAAAGGGGACTGTGGTCGCCTCGTAAGAGGTAACCACGTCAAGATATGTCGGGTGATGAGCAGCGAAATACCCATCACTAAGTGGCCATGTGACCTCAGGGTAACAAGGCCGCTGGTGGAGGGTGGTTTCGCTATACAATACCCGACTAGGAAGGAATGGGAAGAGAGAGGCCTCCGAATCATGGCATTGACAATGTCGTATGCTATACGGATGGGTCCAGGCATGACGGAAGGACTGGAGCCGCCGCAATAATCGCATGGGGCGGTGAGCAGACGGCTCTGTCAATCCCACTGGAACTTCAGCCACTGTCTTTCAGGCAGAGGTTCTGGCAATCTGCTGGGCGGCGAAAGAGATGTCTGGCATCCCCGGAGGTCAGCGTATCTTTATCTACTCAGACAGTAAGAGTGCCCTTCAAGCACTCGAGACTTGGAATTATATGACGACCCTTGTTGGCGAATGTTTTATGGCACTGAAAACTCTGGCCAGTAATCACAGGCTAGAGCTGATATGGATCCCGGCACACCACGGCTACTTTGGGAATGAGAAGTAGATGAGCTAGCCAAGGAAGCGCGGATATGGTAATTTTCGGCCCGGAACCAATCGTACCTGTTGCCATGACCGCTGTACGTCACCATCAAATCGAAGGCGCTCGACGAGCATAATGCGGTATGGCATAGGTACAGTGGGGCTAGGCAAACCAAGGAATTGATAAATGTTCCTGCACAGAGGGTAAGCAATTTCCTTACCTCTCTGAGTAGGAACAATTTACGCATTTTTATTCAGGTAATTACCGGGCACTCTACCCTGAGAGCCCACCTTCATAAGATAGGAAGGGCAGATAGTGATATATGCCCATTCTGTCTCTTGGAGAAGGAAACAAGTCTCCATTTCTTTAGGTAAGTGTGAGGCTTTCATGGTAAACAGGTTAGATGTGCTGGAGGGTCAAACCTTCAGTGCACAAGAGGTAAAAGGTTTAAAACCTCTCCGGCTCATGCTATATATCGTGAGTACGGAGAGATTCAAAAACCAACAGTAAAATACGTCGGAGGGCGTATGGTTGTGTACAAGGGTGAGACTGCAAAAATCCTAATATATGTGGATTAAGTCGGCTGAGCTTCAGTTTTAATTGTCTGCTTTCTACCATAAATACATACATACATACATACATACATCATAACAGAGACGTCTGCTGGATTGTCGCAAATCATTTCTAGATCCTGCTTTCGTCTCACCAATACCTTCCTGATTGCTGATGACTGCAGAAAAATATACTCTGTAAATAAGTTCCGTGTTATTTTCCGAAAGCTAAAAATAATTTCGTCAGAACATGCTTTACTTCTGAACATGCATCAGCAGCTAAGATTAAGGTTGAATGAATCAAGATAGCCCATAAAATATAGAATGTCACTTTATTTCCAGTCATCCCAGAAAAATGTGATAGAAAGTAGGAGGCAAATGGAACCGCTGAAATTGTTACGGTGAAGAATATCAGTTGAATATATTCGTTGGTATTGTCCACCAACTCTTTCAGTTTCATGTATTCGTCAAAGAGCTATATAAAAAGTCAGTCTACTCTCAATAACACATATCGAGTATCGGTAGTAATAATACTGAGGAAAGATGACCAACCCGCATTTTATTGTTCTGTGGATGGATATCATTCAAAATTTTCCGGAAATTTCTCAAATTTGCACGTACAAATAAAACAAAAATCAAGCTGAAAAGTACGTAGCTCACGTATGAAATGCAAGAATGTACGAATGGATATAATGCCACGTATCTCAAGATTATAAATTGTATTGTATTTTCCTCCAGCATCATCCTCATCAACATTGCGACATGATCTGATGCGTTGACTGACCAAATATTAAAGAAAATTTGAACACCTTCATGAAGTTCCGTTGTTTCTATGTAAGAGTAGCCGAGGTAAAGAGCAATAGCTTGTAGTGAAAAGGTACTTATCAAGAGACACAGGAGTTGCTGGATGAACGACATTAATTATCAGAATTCAACTTAAGAGTCATTTAGATTGCATACAAAAACTAATCGTAAGTAGACTTCAGAGCTGGGAGACCGCGGTACATTTGGGTACCGAAGTACTCCGGTACAGGTACCGGTACTACTTCGGAAGACGTACCGAATACCTGTACCGGGTACCGGACTTCATTTCAAAGAGTACCGAGTACCTGTACTTTGTACCGGTGCAGTGTTCACATTTTATAAATGCATAAAAATATGTTTCAAAATGCAGTATTTTTGTAGTTTTTAGTCCTAAATCTTTGAATTTCGAGCAAAATCTGTCCATTTCTACTGTTTATGGTTACTATTAGGCACAATTTCATCTCTAAATGAAGAAAACACACTGTACCGGAACGTGTACCGGGGGTTGTTTACCGGGGGTTGTTAACATGTACAATGTACCTGTACCGAGGACCGGACATATTTTTTAAGGTACCGAGTACCTGTACTTTGTACCGGAGGTGTTCCGGTCTCCCAGCTCTGGTAGACTTCATACCTTTTGTTGATTTGATGTACTTAAATCCATTTTTCCTTGTATCACATTCAAAAGTTTGATTAAATCTTGTTTTTTGCATATAGCCATATACAATATAAATACGTATACACTTATTGAATAAATGTCTCGAAATACAGTGAAGAAAGTGTGAATATGTTGTTTATGGGAGGAAATCTTGTCGAATTCCGGAAAATATACGGTCATTTCGTATAATATTTCCAAGAGAAGCGTAATAATGCACAAAACCTGCAAAGTAGCATAGCAAACATTCATTAATCTACTGCGTTGACGTTGACGCTGTCCCATACACATGAAAAATAGGGATATAAATAACATAAATATGAAACTATTTCTGAAAACCTTCTGAGGGAGATATTCGATGATTTGAAAGCATTTATTGTCCTTGTCCCATCTGAAAGTGTATGGCATCACAAGTAGAATAAAGTTGCTGTGAAAATATGCCTTGATAAGCTGCACATTTTTAACTGAAAAAATCGGTTGATGAATGAGTAACTGGTTGGAAATTATAGATTTTGGGACATGTTGGGATTGGGACACGTAAATAGTATTTATGTCTGAATTCATGCCTGCTCGTAATCAGGTATGTTACAATTAATGCCTCATGAAATTACCAGATTAAACTGCGTCGACTGACCAAGGCAATGTCTATCTTGTTTTTCATGTTTTTTTGTGTGCAAATATTATGTAACTGCTTTAATGTTTTAAACCAATTCTTTCGAAATTAATATTGAACTAAACGAGAAAAATATTTGCTGAAATGCAAAAACAAAAGTATGCATGAATTAGAAAAAATTATCAACCCAATCCATCATCAAGTCAGCAACGACTATGGTATAACTATCACCATATTAGCTTTTATTCCTTTGCTTGAATCAATATAATTGCAAACGTAATGGAGTTTATTATAAACTGCAATCAAACAAATGAGCTCATGATAAAAGTTATGTTAGTAATTTAAAAGCTTTTGAACATTGGATGTAAATTATGAAGATTACGGTTCCAATCAATGAGTAGTCCATTGTAAAGCATCCATAGCAGGATAGTCCAAGCTCATTTCCATGTGGTATACCCATAAGTATGGTAGAAACATCTGAAGGATCTTTAGAAATCTTGTCAAATGTGCACTTCCTTTCTACTAATAACTCTCTTAGTTTTGCTGTCTAAACGCGATAAATAATTTGAATTTTCTGAAACATGAACACATTAAAATTCTTCTTTAACCAAGTTACCTCTGCGCTGGCATCTGCAGCAATGAAAAACACTCCAAGAACGGTAATAAACCATCCAATATAGAAGAAAAGCATCGCGGGATACATATCCGAAAAGGAGGACAGGAAAAATGATAAGAATGGGATAATAGAAACGGCAAGTGAAGCAAGATGTGGTTGAATGCATCGATTAATAGAATTTAGCAGGGTTTTCAACTTCAAATATTCATCGAAAAGCTGAAACAAATATCCATTTTTGTAGCAAACGTTCGTATTTTGAAGTAAGCAAAATGTATATACCTGAATCTCGGACGGGTAGTCCAATGCGTTTGAAATAAAGCCAAGAAATTTTTTCACGTTAGAACGAAAGAAAAGCACAAATGTTAAATTAAAAAGTAGGAATGTTAAGAAAGAAATCATTAAATGCCAAGAACAAACTAAAGCAACATAAATAAGAATCAATTGAGACCACGAATTATCTTCAGGAATAATTGTCTTGATTGAGGGCAGAAGGGTCACTGTTTTTGCTACATTTTCTTTGTAAATAGCTTCGGCTCCCACTCGAATTCCGTTTTTTAAGAAAAACGGGCGACTGAACAAACTTTGAATAAAGTTGGCTAAATACATTCCTAACACGAATAAAAATGGCCAAGGTTTCTAAAGAGAAAGTTATCTTGATTAATTTTTCAAATATGCTTGAACTTAACAAATAAAACTACCTGTGAAAATTTAATGTCATCTTGGGACACATTTCGGTTGAGGACATTAAGCATCTTAATGAAATTCGTCTTTTTCCAAACGGTAGCGTACAGCATCATGGTATACGTGAAAATAGAGCTTATATCCCTCACAGCTTCGAAACAAAGCTGCAGGTCTTTCTTATTGGATGAAAGTTTAAGAATTGTTCCACTGTCATAGATGATTAGTAATATAATTTCTGATATCATTAAAACAATGAAGGATATCTAATGCAGATGTAGGAATTTTAAAAAACATAGTTTTAATTAAACCAATTAAAGGTTTCGTACGTTAATTAAGATGTATCTATAAATGTGTACCTTTTGGGGTAAAAATTCGACTATATAAAATTTCTCGAGAGCAGAATCCCATCTAAATGTGTATGGGGTGGCCAGAAGAAAGTAGGTAATGTCGAAGAAGGACTTGATGTATTGAATTCCTCCATATCTAAATTTCCCATTTACAGACAGCTCGTTTATCGGTTCAATTCTTGTTTTACCTGCTGATGAGGATAGTTGTACAGCAGAAACAAAAATATGCAACTTATCAGGCTGTTTCATATTTAGTAATAATATGCAAATATGGTAAGTATAATTAGTTTTCAGAAGTTCAACTAATATTTGATGCAGTTGTTTTCCACAAAATATTTTTTTGTCCAAGACTCATAAAGAAAGATGACTTCGAGCAAAAATGTGAATACGGTCGGCGTAGAAGTGTACCTATAATTTTATACAATATTAAAAACCAATCAGTCAAATGGACGTTCAACAATTTTTCATTCGCTCTACCTTTTCGAAGAAGTAGAGAAGTTCACTCACTTCAAGGCATATTGATGGGCCCAATTTGAGCAAAGTAATTTTATTTCATCATTGCATTAAAAAATATTTTTTACCAAAACCTAAATTTGTTTAACAAAATTGAAGGTGTATGGAATATATATCTTTTTCGAGATGGGTGTGTGAAGCACAAGACATATGCCATATATCGCAGTTGTAGAGCTTAATACAATTTGCGAATATTACTCTGACTCGAATTGAAGTAAAATAATGGTGAATGTCACAACAGCGCTGAATATCTGTAGGAAAGCATTAATGATTCGTCCATTTGTAGCAAAAATATTTCAACTGGGTCACTACATTTTCATAATTGTTACCTGAGTCAGAAAACCGTAGGTAACTGTAAAAAACTGCATTCCTCGAATCCCAACTGGATTTTGAGTGAGATCAACAAACATGCCGAATAACTGCTGCTCATATTCTCCATTCCCGGAATTCATTCGTCTAACAAAAATGTTTTCATATAAAACTGGATTAGTTTCCCATTTCAGTATCTCATTGCCCCTTGTTTTAACTATATAACAAACCTTACTCGTAACCTCAGCTGCACCCATCAGTATAATTGAATATAACAATATAGTTAGCCAGGTGTTAGGAGAAGTAATGTCCCATGATGTCAAGATATTCGCTAGGTTTGCAACGAAAAAGGTAGGAGCACAAATAATAGCAATTCCAAACATGATTGGACCAGTGATTTCATTAATGGCTTCCAGGAAATCTCGAAAGAGGTGGAATGCATGAATTACCTTCTCAATCACAAAAATAGTTAACAATCAAATGAACGTTTTTAGAATAGTTTTTGTTTAATTGCAGAATCGTTTAGAAGTTACCTTTAGTTGATTAGTTTCTGCCTTGATATATTTTTCCAAGTCACGAGAATTCTTGAAAATTACTGCCACACCAGTAATCAAAAACAGGATAGCAAATCCCTTAAATAGCTTCATGTAACATACTCCAAAAGAATGTGCGAAAACAACAAATAATTCAAAGACAGTCATTTCCCTTAACTCCTTCATTTCTCCCGGGGACATGAAAAGCCCTACCCTTAAACTCATCAGAGACACACTAAACATTTTATTTGAATAATACTTGTAATTCAGTCCAACAAATTTAACTAAATCAAGGAATACGATCAAAAGAACTATGCCAATGCAGCAGAGCATTGGAAGGAGGTCCTTAGAATTTCTATTTGATGTTTGTTTTTGAGATTCATTTGTAATATATTTGACTATCGAATTCCTACCAGTCTTTCTATTGTGAACATCATCAAGTCTCCAGAATTTATGAGTTTGGAGTGACATTAAAGACCAAAAAACGGATACCTCCTTTTTGCGACCCAAAACTACGTACCAAATTACGAAACAAAGGCAGATATCACCAACCTCTGGAGCTATTGTGAATATTACAGCTGGAGTGCGAAGAGTGGCCTGCAAAAACACGGTGTGTATGGTAGCGCATGCGAACATGGCTGTGATTACGGTTATAATCAACGAGATGTACTTTGATTATGAAAAACAAATAAAAACATGATGTTACTTTTTAAAAATTTTAATTTAAAAAGTTTTATCTTACTTTTCTCCATGAGTAAGCAGTGATGGAGTATGTTCCCTGTTTTTCACAATATTCAATCCCATATGGAGTGATGGCAAACTTGTATGCGAGGTTGAATGTAGCTTCAAACAAATTGTCAAGCCATTCGAAATCTGTCATTGTGGTGAATGGTGAAATCGAAAGACAACGTTGTTGAATGGGGTTTTGGGTTTATATTCCTATATTACCCCACTGCCTGCAATTAGTGCAATTGACACTCTATAATTTGATGACCCTAAATCTATACCATTATTTATTCTTTTAATCTTTCGTTTTTTTGTTAGAGCTGTTGAAGCATAACAAATGTGCAGAAGATGCTTATACGCTACATTTAATATATGAAGTTGCATTTTCTGAGGTGGATGTGTGTTTAGTTACTTTATTTGCATGTGATGTGATGAGTCATGGCAAACGCATCCATTAAGATGTCAGCTGTCTGCTGTTACAGAAGTTATGCATGCCCTAAATTTAATTTGATTAACTCTGGTGCAAATAACATTACATAGGTTTGCAAAAAATAAAATAAATATTCTAGCATGCTTTTATTCTAACGCCATTCACGTTGTAACAGACGTCTTTACTGTAAACTCAAAAGTGTCTCAAATCTTCTCCAAATATTTGCAGACCCTTCAGACCCAATTCACCTGAAAGCCTTCCCAATCATCAATACATAATCACTCGATTACGTTCTCCACATCTGTCTACTCTTTTGCTTGAATAAGTATAATAGCAAAAGTTATGGAGTTTATTAAAATCTGAAAGCAAAATATGCCTATTAAGAACTTCAATCGAAATGATATCATGAAAGTAGTGTTCTCACCGTTCCAACTAATGAGTAGGTGATTGTAAAGCAGTCGTAGCAAGAGATTCCAAGCTCATTTCCGTTAGTCATATCCAGAAGCATTGTGTACACGTCGGACGGATCAGTACAAACCTTTTCAAATAGACGCTTCCGCTCCAGAAGCAACTTTTTAATTTCCAACGTCTGAACCATTCAAATTAAAAAAATACTTTTAAAATAATAAGCTGTATTCTCATTACTTCAAACAAGAACAAATTCATACCAGAGCACTTGAATCCGCAGCAATGAAAAATATGCCATTAACAACAACAGCCCACGAGAGGTAGAAAACCAGTCTGTTGGGAGTCATCTCTGAAAAGTATGATAGAAAGTAGGACAAGTATGGGATTACCGAGATGAAAAGACTGAATAACAGGGGTTGAATGTATTGATTAATGCAATTCAGCAAAGACTTCAACTCCAAATATTCTTCCAGCAGCTTAGATAAAGCAAAATATACAGTTTTCAATTGGTTTGTCATAAATAATGATTAGTATGAAATATTTCTCATGTGTCATATTTATACCATAACATTTCCCACTTCGTTGGAAACGTGTTCCAACTTTCTAGCAAAACTTTTGAGGTTGCAACGAAAGAAGATTACAAAGACCAGATTAAAAAACATATAGTTTAAGAACACAATCGTCAAATAAATACAGAAAAGGAATGCTGCACATCGCAATATAAAGTCTGAAAATGTGTCCTCCTCCACGACTAACGGTGTGTACTTTAAAACTAAATCCAATACGTCCTGACTTCCGTTCGTAAAAAGGAATATGTAGCCAAATAGACATTGAACAATGTTCAATATATGTACTCCAATGATGAATAGAAAAGGAAACGATGCCTGAGGCATAAAAAACATTGATTTTACATTTTGTAAAGAAATCGTTAACTTTTACTTGTCGCCACACAGTCATTTACCTTTGAGAAGGCTAAATCAGCCGTTGATACTTTCCTTTTCATCACATTGAGCAAGCTAATAAATGAAGACTTTTTCCGTAGTGCGGAATCTAACATCATTAAGTAGGTGAAAACAGAGCTAACATCCCTCACAGTTCTGAATAACTGGCGGAGATCTTTCTTATACGAAGAAATCTGAAGAATAGCTTCATTGCATTGGGTCATCATGTAGATTAATTGTACTGTCAGTAATAAGACGACAAATATCTGCAGAGCATTCAACACATGTATTAAATTCCGAGTAAATCATGCCAATAACAGTTTATTTTACCTTTTGTGGTAAATACTCAACAATGTGAAACTCTTGACGTTTGGAATCCCATCTGAAAGTGTATGGCGAGGTTAGGAGAAAATAGGAGGCGTCAAAAAAGTGTTTAATGTAGTGAGCACCCTTCAGAGAAAATTTTATTGAAGAGTTGGATTCTGTCACTGGCTCAACCTTAGTTGTTTTACTAATTGAAACTGTGGTCGATAATTTTAATGTTAGGTCTGACAACATAATATCTAACTTTTCTGACTTAAACGACATTTTTAACGTATTTCGGGTATCTAGAGGAAAAGTGAGATGTTTTGGTAGCTTCAATTGACTGCACCTAAAAGTTAAAAAATGTTTTCCTACCGTACAACCTAATCCAACCTAAGGATTGTTATAAGAACAGCATATCGTATAAGTCGCCAGACTTCCCAATTTTCTCTTAAAAAATTACTAAACTTAATACTGGATTCGGAACACCCTAAATAAACATTGGAATGTCCTACTAACCTAATATTTATTGAGTAAAAATGGCCTACATCTTAATAATCTAAGATCTTAAAATTTGACTTTGAATTCCGTCTCCAAAATCCACTCTCCATTACTCTTGTGCTTGGATCAATATAATTGCAAAAGTAATAGAATAAGCGACCATCTGCGGAGCAAAAAAAGTCGAATTTCTATTAATTTAGCACATGTCTGAAATCGCAAATGAAAAAATTAGGGCAACTCACATTTCCGATCACGGAATGATTCATTGTGAAAAATCCGTAGCAAGAGATTCCCAACACATTCCCGTTACTAATATCCAAAAATATTAACGTGGGAACATCGGAAGTTTTCATATCCGTACTTTCCATTTTAAACTTCCGTTCTAGTACCAGCTTCTTGATTTCCGCTGTCTTCATTACAAATGTATGAAATATCAAAGTTGCACCTTAATCTCCCCAATGGGTATATCTATAAATTTAGTACCTGAGGCTCAATGTCTGCCGCTAGGAAAAATACAATAATGATGATAGTTAACCACCCCACTAAGAATATGACTTGCCCAGTAACCATATTTGAGAAGGAGGACATAAAATCTGATAGGAAAGGAATCACGGAAATGACAAGTCCCAAGAATCGTGGTTGAATGTATTGATTAACACAACTAAATAGCGACTTTAACTCAAGATATTCTTCCATAAACTGAAACAAATGAAAAAAGTGTTGAATTTAAATTTTTGCTGTACGCTTCAAATATTTTTTTATTTACTCCAAACTACCTTCATGTCGTTGACTGTGTCTGAGTTCCTTTCCATTGTGTTGAGAAAGTTTTTAACGGTGGAATTGAGAAAAACAACATACACTAATCCGAAGAGAATTAATGTGACGAACCCGAAATTTATATGCAGGTATTGGACTAGTAGTGCATACTTCAAAACAACTTGCAAATATGAGTCTTTCAAAGGTAAAAACGAACTGTAAGAAGAAAAGCAATTCATCGTAAATGTATCGTAGAGTGCTTGGGCACTTGCAGTAAATCCGTTTTTTAGCAAAAACGGGAAAGAAAACAAGATCCCGTAAATAGTAAATCCAATGAACGCAAAAAGTACACAGATCCTTGGCCAAAAAGTCTGTTTATGCCCCAATTTATCAGTGGAGACGTTTCGTTTGAAGGCATTTAGCATCTTAATGAAATCTAATTTCCTCATCAATGTGGTGTACAATGAAAAAACGAATAAGAAAACGGACACCGAATCCCGTACGACTGAAAAGAGGTGTTGTAGGTCTTTTTTGTGAGAGGAGAAATTCGTTAAACCTTTCCTGTATTCGCTTGCCAAATACAATATTTGTAGACTGTTTAAGGTCACGTATAAAATCTGTTTGGTAGATAAACAGAAGGATTACAAAATAGAGAACAGTATGAACTTAATAGGTAATGTAAAATACCTTTTGTGGGAGAAACTCAACAAAGTGGAACTTTCTATTAGCAAAATCCCACCTGAAAGTGTAAGGCATTGTGAAGAGAAAGTAAGAAACGTCATAGAAGGAATTGATGTAATTCAAGCCTTCAAATGAGAATTGTATTTTTGTGGCAGTTGTAGATTTTAATGTGCTTTTTTGAGGTGATTGAGGGAGTTTCAATGAAGACGAAGCACATTGAAGAGAAAAAGATTTAGAAAAGTATGCCATTTTGTGAGGGAGAAACGCAAGCCTGGCAACCTTGGAGTAGTCCTTTCCTCCGAATGAGAGAACTAGCATTAAATTGCGATTACATGGCCAGCGTATTAATACTAAATTTATGAAGAGCATGAGTTCAAGAGCCTTGGGAGTATGCAAAAATGTTCTAATAAGAAAATTAATAAAACAATTCTCTCAAGTAGGCAATGTACAAAAGTTACCTCACAGATGACAGTAAAATATTTATTCGAATGTGCTTTTTGAAAGACAAAACACTGCCATATCAACGTGCTACGCACGTTGATGCAATTTGGAAACCCTTGGTTCCAAATGGGCAGTCAGTTGAAGACTGATATGGAATCACACTGCATGTCTTTAGCTTAAAAATGCAAGGACGGCCAAACGGTTTACATTCTAGACTTCATCTGAAAAACAATATATGAGGAAGAGTGCTCTGCATAATATCTAGTATCAAGTTTTATGACTAAAAAGTTGTAAGTATTACATAAATGGCAAAACATTGAAAAATGCTTGGAAACAAGCTGACCTATCGGGTTCATGCCTCACTGGAATATCAGTGGTTCAAAATAACTCTTCAAGACAGATCATTTCCTCTTCTAGACAAACATGAGCATAGTACACATAAGTATCAGATCTGTAGGTTTATGCATTCTTGAAATCCACAATGGAAAAGTTTTACAGCTCTTACATACAATGGTACATATACATTTTACATTGCTATGTGGCCATGTAGGTGGGTTTGAGCCGCTGTGACAGGTGACTGGGAAAAAATTTCAACAAATGAGGTAGCATTCATATAATTTGAGCATTATAGCGGGCATACTATAAGAAAATTGTTCACCCATCTTTAACCCACTTGGAAATTATTATGACCAAATATTTTCACACGTGTACGACTGTAGTACATGAAGGCAACTACATATATACTTCATTTTCATGCATTTGACCATACTCAACTTCCAAATTCAAATGCTAGATATAAAATTAACGACTCTGTTACGCATTCCTTCACTTGCTGACTCCTGTCCCACACTACGTTTAGTATAAAAGTGCAGAGCAACTAATGTGTGTTCTACTAGCTTTCAATATTAGCAACAACAAATGATATATTGGATTGTACTGAAGAAAAACGAAGCATGACTTAATGACTTGTACTACATATGTGTTGATACAAATATACGTACTAGAAAAGTAGTTGGATTTACTACTATTTAAGTTATTCCTACAAAAGATGACTTTCTTTGCATAATCATAATCAATCGTGCAGTTTAAATATAGTATATATAACTAAAGATAACAGCAGGAGCCATGAAAAAAGACCCAAACCAGTGAATCGCAAAAAGGTTGCTTTCGTTGAAAGACAAAAGACAAAAATAAATAAATGCTTTCTATATTAGAGTTTGCATTTGGTTGACTCCTGTTTTGTCGGCCGCAGAAGATGTAACACCTAATTTTATTATTAATTTAAAAGTTGTATTACAGATATTATGTATATACAAAATATTAGTGGAGTTCAACTCATAAATGAATTAAGCTTTGTAAAAGCAGAATCAAGATACATTACATACACACACATATAAGATACAAGAGCCATTCATTCTGCTAATATAAAATAACTCTGAGACGTGTATCGTTTCAAGTACTCTAATGAATTCGAACTAGAAAAGTGGCAAAATGAAAATATAGCAATCATACAGTTTATTACATTTTATAATAAAAACCAAAGCCACCCAACACAATATAACCCAATAATCCAGAACTGATGAGACTTGCTGGGACAACCCAATAAATTTAATTGTCCTGAACCCCACAAATAATTAAGATCCACGTCATTTTCAGCGGCCGAAAAAACAGGAGTCAACCAAATGCAAACTCTAATATAGAAAGCATTTATTTAGTTCTTTGTCTTTCAACGAAAGCAACTTTTTGCGATTCACTGGTTACATTATGTATATAATATATAAGTATTTTATATTCGATGCTGTTCATCCATATTGAAAGAAATCTAAGAACACCCAACCAGTGCCAAAGAGGTTGCTGCTGAGCTTTGTTCGACTGTAGAATTGAAAGGGTACCAAACAAGGTTTGATAACAAATATAACTTGTATGTTACAACGAGTTGTTTTCTATGATGGTTGAATGAGATAATGAGAATGGGTTGTGTGCTAATGTCAGTATTTCTGTACTATGAACTCCAAAGCATAAGAAAAATGTCCTCCTTTTCACAGTTGTAGTCAGTTGTTATTACTATTACAGAAGTGCTTGTCCATTTTTTATACATAAAATTCTTGTTATAATGGGATAGTTTAAGTTGTAAAACAGTTTTGTTCGATGGGAAAAGATACACGTGGCAATAAGCTATTCCATCAGTGTGGTTTGGGCGTTTTTGTGTATAAAGTCTAAATTAAAGTGGGCTTAAAGTCAGCGTACAAACTGACATTGTGAAAGGAGACACTACAGAAAGTCTGCGGAATAACTTGAAAAAGATGTGGAAACCACGAATTCACTTGTGGTTGGAAATTGTCATAAATTTTCTCTACTTTCTCTGTGTTTCTCCATTCCGGGTAAAATATAACAGAGACAAAGGTACTTACACTGTGAACTCAAGTTTTCTACACAAGGTATGCAAAATGGGATAAGGTTTTTGAGATTCTCAATTTACCCCAATATTAGATTAAGTGTTCATGATTGTTTCTTAATTTCTCAGCTTCTTCCTGGCGTAACACACACTCTTGGGATTCTGTATACTCTAATCCTCCTCTACTTTTCTGGTTCTCGTCTCAGCCTTGCAAATCCTAAATGCATTTTTCATTCCGCAGTTGCCTACAGTCGATATGTCATCTACTACGCCTTACTATTCACATTTTGGGCAAGACGCTCCCATTTCGATAATTTTTTCTCTTCACCATCCGAGCATTTTTCGTCTCGATTTTCTCTGCATGAAAGGGAAAATGATTCAAAGGACGAGGGCAAAGCAAAAATCATCACCTGGATATGTTGCCTTTTAATGCTCCCATCATCAATTGCAATTGACGTTGTTCATTACACAGGCGGAAGTGGACTCTCCGATTACATTTATAAAAGCATTGACAAAGGAGCTGGAGACGTGCTCTCAGTTTTCGGGTCTCTGAACACAAGCGTACCAGCATCATCTAAAGTTGTAACTGAATTTGAGTATGGCTTTGCCATTTTCTACGATTTAATTGGTATTTATGTTCGAACATGCAATCATGCTGCTGTCCTATTTTGCACGTTTGCTGCGGTCACAATGTATCAACGAGCTGTGACCTTTGTGACCTCCGTCTCAAGTGACAAAGACCAGGATAAGGCTAGTATATTTTTCACATTTTAATTTCAATTATCTCACCACATCACTTTGTAAATTTGTTTGTATAACTCATCCCGCAGGTCATTCAAAGTTATGTTGATTTTTGTAAGTTTGGGAGTAACTTGAACAAAATGTGTGGCTTGGTGGTATTTGGTACTGTGGCATGCTCTCCACCCTTTTTTGTTGTGTACTTTATTGGAACTTTTACGAATTGGGAGTATACTGGGCCACGCGTGGTGTTTTACAGCTCCATGTACTGCTTTCTCTATATCATTGCGGCGGAAGCAGCAAGTAAAGTAATTGCTGGATTTATTGTAATTCACTATAAAATACATTATGAAATTGGATTGTGGAGTATGATTTTGTTGACTCCATTCTAGATTGGGGAATTTAAAGAGTGGATAATTGAATACGGTGAGGGTAAGAATGAGAGCCAACTTTTTGCAATGTTTGTTGAAGTATCTCAAAATCCAATGGGATTACGTGGGCTCGAATGTTTTACTGTTACGTACGGGCTTCTATCAAAGGTTTGATTTTAATATGCACGAGTCAGCAATTTACTTATTAAATATTTCAATGCAAATTAAAATGTTTTTAGATGTTCGCCATTGTGGTGACTTTTACGATAATTTTACTACAATTTGAGACAACACCTGGATCAACGCAGACAAGCAGTCCCTGCATTTAAAATGTAAAATTTGAGTACGTACAGAACCTAAATACAAAATTCATGCAAATCTAACACCTTTTGGACAGGTCTAATAAAATGTAGTTACTTAAGCTATTTGTACAAAATCGATTTAAGAAAGGATATGACGTGCATAAATGAATGATTACCTATATACAATACGATAATACAATTGTAATAGTATTAACAGTACATTCATTTAATGAGCGAGAAGATCATAAAATATTCATTGTTCAAAAGCACCAACCAAAACACAGAAAGTTAGCTTTCAACGGTATATATGTATTTTTGACAATTAGAAGAGTATTTTCAGACACGTAGATTTCAATGATTACGAAGTATAACCATCCAATGTCCCAAAGGTCCAGAAGCAAATTCAGATGGGTATGGTTCAGTTGCAAATTTGGTGTTGTGTTTTAAATGACTGTGGAGAGCGTGTGAGAGGGTGTGACCTGCAAGCATGGCTACCCATAAAGACATCAGCACCGTAATTTCTCGAGGCGAGGTTAGCACGTTCAGGATGTCAAGAATGCTGGCCATTATCCATATAGCCTGAAAAGTTACAATGGCCCGTTCCCATCCAACGCCTAGGTGGTGTAAAATGCCTAAATCTGGAGATTGCGAACACAAAATTGAAATGACTGTACAGACAAGTACGCCGAGAGGCACAATGAGCAGCTGCCGAACATCACGCATCATGGTACTGATTATGCGATACCAAAAGTAGAAGTGTAAGATTGCCCACATCCATCTCAATGTAACTGCTTTTATAAAGTATCCAAAATAATCAGTCCCCGGAGCTGACGCATGATGTAGATGACGACCTTCCATTTGTCCCCACACAACGTCTATGACAGCTATAACAGGTACCCAGCCCAGGTGCATGTACTCAAATCGACCTATTCGGAGTGCATCAAACAAATCCATCTTGACAATTAGGCTATAATATTAGAATTGAGAAATGTCTTGTGTAGAAGTTTGGGACAGGGTAAGTGATTTTGATTTTTAATGCTACTTCACTACTTCTGAGTGTGAATAGCTTGGATGGGCGATATACAAAATTGACTGATTTGAAATAAATGCATATCGTTGTCTATTGTTGCGTTGACGTTGTATCATTTGTATGTACCAACTTTTACCTGGCATAACTAGCATATAGTCAGTACTGTTTGTAGCGTGTAAGCCATGGAACTGATAGAAAGTTTCACATCAAACCTTCCGTTTTTTCATTTGAAAGGGATAAGTATACCATATTCATATGCCAGAAATGGAGATCCATCATTACTTTTATACATTCATATTCTACTGCATTAAGATGATTGAAATATTTTATCAGATCTAAACATAGATTAGAGAGTTCAGGTCAAATATTTCACTATTTCTTTACAATCATGTTGGTTTACTGTAGAAGGATACTTAGAATAGGAGTTTAACCCAATCTTGTCCATTAAGAACCTGGTAGACAAGGTGCAAGGCATGTTTTTAAAGAATTGCAACCGAGTTGAGGAGAGCCTCTTTTAATGTTTTTCTAAAATCTTACATCAACACATTTTGATAAGAGAAAATGAATAACTCAAAGTTCTTTGCTTTCGAATGGCTCGACAATTTATTCGAGGCAATGTTCAATCTTGCATATAAACTAGCCCTAGTTCCATATCACATTGAGTACAACGAGAAACTAGAAACATATTCCTTGTCTACTAGCTCACGGAGAAAGGTAATTTTTATTAAAAAGTTTTTTAGTTAAACTGCAGCATACTTGTAATGCTTTACCTTTCATCTATCAAAATTTCAGTACATCTCCTTAATTATAACGGTGACAGCAGCCAGTTTTGCCTGTAGTGTGACACACGCAGCCTTTTCAGAGGTCTCCCTTCGTACTCCAGCCGTTATTTTTGCCATTGCTCCTGAAATTGGTGACATATATCTATGCTTTACATGTTGGTATGTGATATGGAGACACAAAAATGAAATGTGTGCATTTTGGTCTTTAATGTCTCTACAAACATACAAATTATGGAGACAAAACGAGTTTCAAGGTCCCGTGAATTTTTCAAAAAGTGGTTCTTCTGTGCAACATATCTTCTCTTCAGTATCAAACAAAGAAGATTTTCGACAGAGAAAGCGCAGTTCCATTGTTCCAACAATTTGTTGTATTGTACTTCTTCTTTTAGTTGTTTTACTTGATTTACTTAAAATCTATGGAAAGATTGAAGAAAGGTGGTTTGGATACCTTTTAATGACGGTGAAGAAAGGATTTTTCATGCCACCGGGAGAGGCAAAGGATTTGAACGATTTTACGATATTAGAATCACTTGCAATATCCATAATTTTAGTTTTTCTCTGCTACATTAAAATATTTAAAGCGTTTGCAATCTTATTAGCGGTCGCCGGTGTTGCAGTAATTTTCAAGAATTCGACCGACTTGGAGAAATTCTTAAGATCAGAAACCGACCAGCTAAACGTAATTTATTTGAAACGCATTTAAGATGGCTAAACCCTTTCTTAACCTAAATATATGTTGACTTTTCAAATATTTTAAGGTTATACAAGCATTCCAACTATTTCGGGATTTTTTGGAAGCAATTAATGAAATCATTGGCCCAATCATGTTCGGTATCTGTATTGTGTGTGCACCGACATTTTCTGTGGCAAACACTGCTAGTATGCTGGTATCATGGGACGTTGAATCTCCGATTACTTGGCTAACAATGCTCATTTATTCATTTGTCATGATGGGAGCAGCGGAAGTAGTCAATAAGGTTGGCTTGTTTAATTATTTTCTATTGCTTCTGCTGTAGAAAAACTTGAAATGCTAAGGTTAGTATTTACTTTTCAACCAAATGTACTTTTGTAGACGGACGAGTTTCGAGAATGGATTCTTGAATCTGGTGATGGAGAATATGAGCAGCAATTATTTGGTATGTTTGTTGATCTCACACAAAATCCTGTTGGTGTACGTGGAATGCAGTGTTTTACTGTTACTTACAGTTTTTTAGCTCAGGTGACAGTTTAACTAGAATGATTCTATATTGTATCTGCCATAATTATAATTTTTTCATGCTAACACATTGATGCTTTAAACCCTTACAGATTTTTAGTGCTGTGGTGACATTCACTATAATCTTACTTCAGTTCCAATCTGCATAAAGGCATCCTTCATTTATTTGGAATTTTCCTGTGCTCATTTAAGTCTGGTTGGTGATTTAAGTATGAATGTAGGTTATATTGCCCACTGCTGTATAAAGAGCCGTCAAAGCTTTCACCAATGGGTGGGTGTAGAATTTAAAATTGAATAGCTTATGTTGCACATATTATTTGATGTAGAAGCAAGTTTAATAAAGCTAACGATTATGAACTGTTCATTATTAAAGTTAACAATTTAATTGATTGGAATCAGCAAATTCAAATTCACTAAAGAATGGACTATATGATAATATATAGATTAAACAAATGTCAATGTATGCATATGTACTTAATTGATTGCTGAATTAAAAGGTGTAATTCCATTAAAGTAATGGTTTACGATTAAATCATCTTCATGCATTCTGGCTGTTTACATTTACATGTTTCATGTGGTCATCTCTTTCATTAATGACACCTGCATTAGTTAGTAATTTGACACGCCAGGTGATGAGAATTTGAATGTACAGGCGCATACTCTACTTGTAGAACTGGTTGACTGAATTAAATTTAAAAAAATATTAACTGCATTTCAACTTTCAATGAGTACATCAAAAATTTTAGATTTTGAGTGGCTTGACAATTTATTTGAAGCCATGTTCAACCTCGTATACAGTCTAGGAATGATACCATATCGAGTTGAATATAGTCAAAAGCAAGGAACATTTTCTGTTATCACCGGCTCTGTGAAGAAAGTAATATATTACGGTTAATTTAAAGCGACTACTTATCTTTATAAAAGAGGCTATTGGCCAAAGTTTAAACATGATTTTCCTTTGTTGCAGTACCTCTCGTTATTCATAACGATCATCACAGCCATAGTTTCCTACAACAGAACATACGAAGCATTTTCATTTGTCTCTCTTCGCACACCAGCAATAATTTTCGCTGTTGCTCCTGAAGTTGGCGACATATATCTTTGCTTTACACTGTGGTTTGTGGTATGGCGTCGAAAAAATAAAATTTGTGCTTTTTGGTCTTTAAGGTCCCTTCAAACGTCTAAGCTTTGGAGACCTAACGAACTTCAACGGAGTTTGAACTTCACTGCCGGCAATGCATTATCAAAGCATATTATGTTTACGAAACCAAAAATACAAACTCCTACAAAGAGAAATTTGATTTTTCCTACATTCTTCTGCGTTTTTATTCTGCTTTTGATTGCAATTCTGGATTTACTCAAGATATTTGGTGGGGGATATGCGTACTACTCCAACAAGATATTTGGAGCAATTTTAGATGGAGTCAAACATGGATTTTTCATTCCCAGAGATAAAGAACTGGAAAACTTAGAAGGAATGACTACTTTGGAATATCTTGCAGTACTCATTTTCACAATTTTCGCATGTTATATGAAGCTGTTTAAGGGATTTGCCATTCTCTTAGCAATTGCTGGTGTGGCAGTAGTTTTTAAGAATGCTTGCGACCTTGAGAAATACCTAAAAACCGAAACTGACAAGCTAAACGTAATTTTTCATTTTGGCTATTTGCTATTGACATTCATCTTTATCTCAAAGTAAAAAACTTAATATACGTTGATATTTCAAGGTCATTCAAGCATTCCAACTTTTTCGGGATTTTCTGGAATCAATAAATGAAATTATTGGCTCGTTAATTTTTGGAATTGCGATTGTATGCGCACCTACTTTTTATGTTGCAAATCTATCCAGAATCTTGGTTTCTTGGAGCCACACTGCATCTCCGATAACTTGGCTAACAATGATAATTTATGCAATTGTATTGATCGGAGCAGCGGAAATTACCAATAAGGTAAACCAATCTTTCTCGTATATCCGTATCATTAATAAAATCCTTCTTAATACTGAGTTATGTGGTCAACGATTTTCACAGACGGATGAGTTTCGGGAGTGGATTCTTGAATCTGGTGATGGAGAATATGAGCAGCAATTGTTTGGCATGTTTGTTGATCTCACCCAAAACCCAGTTGGGATACGTGGAATGCAATGTTTTACAGTAACATACAGTTTCCTAGCTCAGGTAACAACTAACCTAACCATGCCATTTGCGACTTTAACACTTACTTAGTAAAAATGAATGCCATTTAATATTCGACAGATATTTAGTGCCGTTGTGACTTTCACTATAATCCTACTTCAGTTTCAATCTGAAAATGATCCTTAAATGTATCGTATATCATCTATTCTCATCAGTTATGAAATGAGCACTATATATAGCTTGTCAGAAAATAAATTATACGAATATATGAATGAAAATTGACACAGTAATATTGATTTAATTTCATACTCAGCCGGATTCTACTTTGTCATATACGAAGAGGAATTTGGAATGTATTCTACTTTTTTTGTATTTTGAATTTTAACATTTAAGTTTTAAAACTGATTAATCCTCTGAATACATACATTCTGATATAAATTTAATGCATAAAAACTATTTATAGTCTTCTACTCTTGGAAGGGATAATAAATCACAACGAACGTTACAAATCGCTTTTTTGTACAGCATGATTAATTTGTTAGCTAACATAAGATTGAATGGAAGATATTAAAGTCTCAGAGCAGGCAAAACATTACCTTAATTAAACCTTGTATTCATAATGATCTTTAGACCTGAGTGAAATAGAACTGCCATTGCATTCACGTCTCATCAATGAGCCATGATCATTGTCAGAAGACATGGGACGCAATAACAACTCAATCATGACCAAAGTCATGAATAAAACGTTGCAAAAGTCTACTCCGACGAAGTAAAAATAGAGACGTAGATAATGATTCGTGACGGGTTTGGCAGCAAGCAGGTTCCAAAGGTAGAGCAATATTCCACAAAAACTGAGGAAATGACCGAGTGTCCAAAGTTTGGCTGCTCTCCGTTTGTCCTAAAACATGTAAACAATTTTTGTTTACTTGGACCACGAGTTAATTGTCTGAAGTTCAAAGTTTTGTCAACAGAAATGAGACTTTACCCTCGCCCACAGAAGCCAAACGGAGAAAACAGTTTGGATAGCACCAACCAATATTAAAATTTGGAAGGGTTTATGTTGCATGAATAAGCTTGTGTTTTCCTCTTTGGGTGATAAGGTATTGGGCAAGTCAGGCGAGTAAGTCAGGATAGATGAGATGAGTGTTATTGGTGCACCAAACATCTTTTAAGAATTGAGATAAGATAAACAAGATGTTAGATAAATGAGGTTTTATTACGTTTTTAAGCTAAGCTATGAAGTAAACAAGCGTAAACTTATTTTCAAGTGACACACCTACCACACATTCGTGGTGATTGGATGATATTCCAGTTTCATAAATATATGTTTTTGCATAAATATCTGCTACGTAATTAACTCACCACTGATGAGATGCTCATAACTTTCATCAAGTTAGTTTGTGGAATGCAACAAGCAGCCGTTGTATTCCGATCCATCCTTGCCCCATTTCCCATTTCATATGAATTAAGAGAAGTTAAAATACTTTTCTTCGACTTCCAATGAACTATGAACTCGATTGCAAGCACGGAAGTCCAAGTAGAATGGCAGTAAGATGTGCTCAATGTTATTTACTTTCAGTAAGTTTCGTTAGCACTGTAATGTAATTTAAGACATTTTATTTTTTGCCCTTTGAACCCTCATTCTACTTCATCGATTAGCTGATAGATGTTTTTAAATATTGAAAATTATGAGATATTTGAACAAATGCATCAGCAAAGAAAATACAAGAAAGTGTTACACTGTATTGTGTATACAAACAGGTGAATTATGAATGGGAGAAATAAGTACAAGTACATAAGTATTGATTTTCTGTCTTCGTTCCTAAAAAGGGAAAGCGTGTTTCACCGGATCTCGGAACAGCTTCACCTTGCAGTAAAATAGGATATCCTCAACAAATGCATTATGAAAAAGATGCCCTTATGAAATGAAAAGGTTTGCAGTTAAAGAATTATACATGGCAAAAATGTAACGTTTTAAATTCTGCATTAGAAATGATAACATGAAAGTCATTTTCATTTTATTCAGGAAGTATAACAATAGATATCGAATGCGTAAATTACAATATTCAGTATTTTTATTATCGCTTGCCACCTCTACGACCTCCTCCTCCACCACCTCCTTTTCCACTTTTAGCTCCCTTTCCCTTAGCCCCACCGCCTCCCTTCTTATTCTTTCCCATGGATTTCATTTTACGCATGTCTTTCTTCATCCTTGGATCAACAACTCTCATCGGTCCCTTGACCCCCGCAGGTCGTTTCATCCGTTTTGCACTTGTGAATTTCTTGGCCACTACATAAGTAACTTCTTTCTTCTTGTGTCCAGTTGCCTTTTTATACAAGGTTTTGATTTGATTAGCTTTCTCCGCATCAGTCATCTCTGAATTTTCAAGAATGCTTTCTGCCTTCTTCTTCGCTTTCTCCATTTTTTTCACAGCACGCTTCTTCTTCCGGGCTTTAGCCTCGACAACTTTCTTAATAGGACGCACATTGATTTCCTTCAGACTGCTTTTATATTGATCCACTAGTTCTTGAGGGACAGGCAATGCCTTTTTCATGTGCTTTTTCTCGTCTTCTATGAACCAGTCAGGTAGACCGTCATCGTTAAATGCGTACCTATTCCAACCATCATCAAGCAGATCCCTTTTATTTCTCTGGGTTTGAACCATTACTGTTGCGAGGGCAAGACCTGCGGCGTCTAATTTTGATTTTTTCTTCTTTGGCACGACATCTGGTACAACCTCCAATTCATCATCTTCGCTGTCATCACCATCATCCATTTGCATGGGCTTTCTCTTCTTGGATTGCTTCTTTGTTGTAGCTTCGTCGGGAATGCCATTAGGAGGGTCAAAACCATGAACCTTTGCTCCTTTCTTGTGATAAGATGCTGCTAACTTTTGGATTTCAAAGTCTTCATCAGATTCTTCGTCAACGTCTTTAAAGATGTCTTTGTCAAACCACATTGCCACTTTCTTGAGCCTCTTTTGCGTCTTGTTGGCTGGATCGAGATCAGTAAGAAGATGATTCTCAAACATTGGAGCAGCTTTGTCCATGTCTATGTCGGCTTCCTCAATTGAGAGCTCCTCATCATCCGAACCCATGTCCATCCCTTTCTTCAAATCCGGCTCTTCCTCCTCGTCACTGGATTCTGCCTTCACATTCTGGTCTTCATCTGTAGCGTTTCTATAAAACTTTCCGCTGCTGTCGAGCACCTGCCCTTCTTTATTATATCGAACCAGTTTGCTTTGGTATCGTTCGTATATAGCGTCAAGATCGTCCTCATCAAAATCATCTTCCTCCACGTCAGGTAAAGCAGGTTTCACAATAAGTTTGTCAATGTCATCAATACTTTTAATTGTTTTCAAAGTAAAGAGCGAGTCTCCGGAAGTATCTGTTGGGCCAACATCACCTGGAATGATCATATCTAAGCTTGTTTTCTCCACAATTTTCTTCTTTTCCTTCAACAACTTTTTTTTCTTTCGCTTTTCTTCTTTCTCTTGCTGTTCTTTGACGGCTGTAATCGCATCATCTAACTTGGTTTCAGTGTCGCTTTCTTCCTCCAGTTCTTGGACATTAGACTCCCCGTCGCCCTCTTCATCTTTCTTAATGCCAGCTTTAATTTTCATATACTGCTCAATCTTTGCCCTCAATATCTTCCTCCACTGGATAAGATCTTTGATTTCCTTCTTCCCCAAAACCTTTACATCTTTGCAGTAATCTTTGATATCATCAGTGGTTGCAGCGCTATTGGCAATCCACTCTTCATCAAGCTCCAGTGACGCCGTGTTTCCCAACAGCTCAATGTAATCTGAACTCTTCACAAACTCACTGGCAGGAATTGGACGATATATCATCCCAGTATCAGTAGCTCCAGTGGGATAACCATCTGCCTTCTTTTTCTTTCCAACCTCTTTAAGAAGCTGCTGCAACTGCTTCTTTCCCTCAGGGAGATCAATTTCTTCGAAAACATGCTTTGGGTCCAAGAACCTTTGATCAATTGTACCAGGAGCCAGATATCCTTTGCAGACAACAAAAATTTCAGCAGATTCTGTTCTGGATGCTGCTGGTTTGGTTGCAAACACATTTCTGAAGAACTGCTTCAGCACCCAAATCAGCGAGTTGTAGTCCTTCGAACGGAAAACTTTAGTTACAAAGTAGCCTCCAGGTCTCAGTAACTCCGTTGCCAGTTTGAAAGCGCTGAGCGTCAACACATTCTGTTGGTAAGCATCGTGAATCCAATTCTGACCAACATTAGGGGCTCCATCATTTAGAACAACGTCAGCTTTCCAAGTTTTCAGCTCCCTTTTTAACAACTGAAGACATTTCGGCGTCGTGATGTCCTCTGCTATGCTGATACATCCAGAAATGGGTTTAATGGGGTACAAATCAACACCTGTAAATACAACAGACAGTTTTCATTTAAATCTCTCTTCTACGAAAACAATTAATTTCATGACATAAGTTAACTAACTTACCAACAACTAAACTCGACACTGGCATATGCTCCACCGCAACTTGCATCCATCCTCCCGGGGCAGCACAAAGGTCGACCACGACCCTTGACTTTTGAAGGAACTCAAATTTCCTATTCAACTGGATCAACTTAAAGGCTGCTCTCGATCGGTAGCCAGTTTCCTTCGCCAAATGATAAAACTTATCCTTCCGCTGCTTCCCTGTTTTCACCTTCTTCCCCATCTTGATGTCTTAATTAATTTTCACAATTCCAATAATTGTTCACTTTCAAATAAACATTACCAATTAAAAATTAAGCTTCAATGCAAAGGGATGAGAAGCTTCTCAAAAAAGCATGTAGCTTTAGCACATGGTTCTGCAATGCGGCCCAAGTAAGAAACACACACGCCGTTTGTAAAGTGTACCTTGCCTAAAATCTTTTTTCTGTCCATCGTGCACAGCGCGAATGCGTTGAATCACATGCTTAGGAGCCCATGTGTGTTTTTAGGATGGAAACAAAAATTATGTATAAAAAGACTTCTGTTCTATTCATTAATTAAATGTATTGATCTTTAAGTAATAATGTTGTGGATGGGTCATCCGATATTGTGGAATTTTTGGCTATTTTGACGATTACCAAAATAGTCATGTGCTAAAGTTCATGCGTATTATGTTCCGCATATAAATAGTGTGGTTCCTCGCAAAATGTCTTAAGATTCAGAGTTTACTCATCACTGAAACGATTCATCATCAAAGATGTGCTCTTGAACAAACACATTTGACATTGTTAAAATATTTATATTGTTGGGGAAAAGTGAGAAACAATGGTTTTACTTCCGAAACCCGTTGTGGTCTACAAGAGCCTGAATCAGGTTTGGAACGCGTTAGCTTTTAATAAGGTAAATTGTATAAATTAAATGTAAATAAGGATAATTAGTGATTAGTTTTTTGGGGTGAATTAAGATTCTATTGTTTTACTTTATTTAACTGAATTGGTTTTGTTGTTTTGGATGATTAGGATCTCCCTGAAGTTCGTGGTATTATAAACCTTTGTTTGGACATTGGTTTATTTCATAGGAGAAATAACAATTTGGAACCGAATTCGGATCTGGTTTTGTCATCTGTTAGAGATAGGGATAATGTGGCGTTTCCATTCATTGTTGTTGAAGGGCTTGACGGAACGGGTATGTATAATTAAATATTAGATAGATGTACTGGTAATTGCCAATTGCTATTTCAAATTAAGCAAGTTGAAGTCATTTTTACTTCCTCGTAGGAAAAACTACCTTGACAAGATTTCTTTCCAGCACACTCAACATGAGGATAATGGGTACTCCACCAAAGAATTTCGAAGTCTTTATTAAAGCTCGGGACTTTTTTGATGGCCAACCAGAGTCAATCCGCAGGGCTTACTATTCATTAGGAAATTATATTGCGGCTCATGATTTCATTTTATCGAAACAACCTGCTGTGATGGACAGGTAACAAAGTTTATTTTCGTTAGTTTGATTTTACTTTCACAGTCAAATATTTATTAAGTTTTCTTTTGTGCAATACATAGGTACTGGCATAGTACATCAGCCTACGCAATGGCCCATCAACTGAGATCTGAACCAGAGTCATTTGAAAAATCAGATTTAATATGGCCAGCAGACCTTCTTCAACCGGATCTAGTCGTTTTCTTACAAGTCAGTGAAAAGGAGAGGTTACGAAGACATTCAACCAGGAAAGAGTTTACGAATACCAAAGAAGAACAAACCCTTGCTGAGGATAGTAGATTTAGATTCAAGTAAGCTATATTTGCCCTAATGGACTTTATGTAATTCATGCGCATTTCGACAAATTAATTTTCTTTATCCATAGTCTTGTCGAGTGCTACAGAAGCGTTGTTGGTCCGCCGATGGCTGAACTTTTTGTTGACGGAGAGCAACCGGACAGCGAGGCGAAAATTATGAAGGCAGTTCTCAACGCATTTCCAAGTTTAAAAGAAAAGTCGAAAGTTAAGATTTAATAACGTTTACAACAGAAAGTCCTCGGTACTACTGTACTCAAAACTTATTATTTTCATCTAGTGATATAATCATACTAAAAATCCAAGTCGTATTCTTTAAGCAAGTCGTTAAAAGACTAGAAGTTATATCTAAACATAAATAGACATGCATATAAATAAAAACGATATACGTTTATTGATTGAAAGTGATCTCATGCATGCAGAGAATGGCATCCGACAGCTTATTTTCCGTTGTGAATCCTGGAGAGCCAACAGAAACTTTTGTGTCAGACAACAAACGGTCAAAACTCATCATATCTTATTCAAACAACCTTACCCTATTATTATGAATGCATATTATATTAATGTATGTGCACTATCAACGAATCGATATAAGGATGATTATGAAGTAATTTCTATATTGCCTGACATCTGCGGTAACTCATAATGGACTTAATCGCATCTCTCTCAGATCCTATCATATCACATCCTCGCTTCACTAAATTCCTTTGTATGATCCATAAAGATTCACAGTATGCATCTCCTTCAAACACTCAGCATGAGTCCATAAACCACATCTATACCCCATCCGAGCAAATCATTAATATAAGAGAGCAGACCAGTGTGTGATCGTGACACAAATTTTGAACCTTGCTCATGTTAGTAGCAGGGTTCTTTGCCATGGATGTTCATTGAAAGCACACGTGGTGTTGGGGTTAGGTACACGGACTCGACGTGGGGAGGTCATGGGTTCGATTTGTGGTGGGGGCAAATTTATTTTTGCTCCTTTTTTCGAAGTTGTTTTTGCTCAGTAATAGCGTAGGTTGGTTTGTTACGTTACTATTACAAATTATATATTAAATTAAAGCTATAATTTTCGAAAAATTCAATTTATTATGGGAAATATTTGTTTTATCCGCTTTTAGAAGTTGTTTTTGCTCTGCAATGCCGTTAGTTGGGTTGTTTTGTTTGTATAATCAAATATACTTTCAATTGATGCTATAAGTTTCAAAAAAATTATTTGCAAATGCACATAATTAACTTCCGTGATCAATATGTGAATGATAGTTGATACATACATTATGGCACTGCAGAGCACTGTATTGAGAGTTGATAATTTTAAGTAAGATCATAATTCGGTCAAGTAATCATATGTATAACATGCAGATATTGTATGTCTGCCTGTGCTGTCGTAACGAGTAACCGATCAGTTCACCGTGTTAGCTAAAAATTTGAACAGTTTAAGGTCTCCATCAATTAATTACAATCATCATATCTATAATACGCAAATGTACTCGCGTCTGTCTGTACTGTCGTTGACCGATCAGTGTCCCGTTCCACAACTTATTGTAATTTGAAAAGGAGGTGCTCCACCATACTTTTTAGCCGTGAACAGTAAATGTCCCGATCAGTTAATTACAAGTAATGTTGAGTAACCTTAGGATGAATTGGCTGAATTTAATATCAATGACTGTAGGTTAGCACTGATGATGAAGAAGAGTAATTTGTTAAGGGCGATAGAGTTGGATTCCAACCCTTGGAGGTGTATACAAAAGGGAGTATTGAAATAGGGTGTTAATTTTGTATATGTACTTCTTAAAGTTTAGTAAGGTCGTGGTAAACCTCATGTTACTGAGATAAACTCCGAGACTAATACCGATTGATTCAAACATCAGATACCGCATGGCCGTCGCAACAGAACGGCAGGCAGGACAATGTCTCCCCAGATTTTTTAAATCCCCATGAGAAATATATAAGCAAATATTTAAAATTCGCATACTCAATAGCTTTTGTCCCCCCCTGTCCCCCCACTCAAAATTCCGTTGCGACGGCCCTGAGATACACCATCAGTTTTGTGCGCACCGCAGCTTGCCTCAATACATTGCCTTCGAACGAAGGCTACGGACAGCCCTTCCCTGGGTAACTTTATGTTAGCGGACGGCTCTGTGTTAATTTAATTTTAACTGAATTTTTCAGCTTACAGGCTTCCTCTAGATGCCCGATGTCATTTTATCATCGGCTAACAAAGCTAGTTTGATATATTCCAACTGCCACACAGAATGCAACCAAACCAAGCCATTGTCTATAAAGTTTTGTATATAAAAGTTCATCTATAGATATAAAAAGCTTTCAAGTAAATTCCTATACTTTACCACAAGAGATGTTTGCTATAATATGCCTACACATATAAATCTCTAGTTTAGGAATGTGTTCATTAGATGCATATAGCACTAGATTCATATAACGCGACTATTATATGCATAAAAATATACCTATAAATTTGTACTTATGAACTCCTCAAACTTTATGTACGTGAACCGTTGACGTCAGCTGCATCGCTCCAATCCTCAAAACAAAACCTCTATATAATTCCTGCTTATAACTTCCTTACATCTCAGCTCAGCTTTAATTTTAATTATTTTATTAACTACATATATTTTTAATCTCCTTAGTCAAGTATGGATGATAGAGGCTGAGAGGATGGGGTATTTATGCTAAAGACATGAAAGTATTATAAGGATCACTTTCGGTACAAGTGTTTTTTGTTATTTATTTTTGTGAAAACATTTGCTCCAATGTTTATGGTCAGTATTTGCGTGAGTTATGGGTTTTGTGAATAACTACGTCAAACGCTTTTATTTATTTTCACCGAAGCAATAATATGATGCATTATTAGGGAGAATTAGCTAATTTTTATGTGCTATTGTGAATTAGACAATTAGGAGTGTGGAGGGTTAAGGGAAAATTTCCAGTCATTTCATTGTTCACAGTTCACATTCAATAAAATTTAATGTAATAAACTGCACAGGTGTACTCAAAAAAAGTCATCAATACTGCCAGTTTAAAGTGCTAATTTTAGCCTGCTCATCATCTTCAATCCTCATGTTTTTAATTAAGCCATTTTTGTACAGGACCAGTGACTAATAACACAACTGAAATATCTGTGTCTTTGTCATTTGTGTACTCACCTTTGGAGTTGTCACTAGTAGTCGTCTCCGAAATTTCCTATTTGCAAAATGTCTTGCAAAGTTTTTAAAAGCAGTAGTTATAGTTCGCAGATGCTTCAAAATCTGTACGACCTTTGGCAGGCGGAGTGCTTTTGTGATGTGGAAATCGTTTGTGATGAAGAGGTTTTCAAGGTTTGAAAACTTGACAAAATATATTTATCCTTTATTATTCATTTTTTGATGAAATTTTGAAGTTTTAATAATTGTGCTTCTTTTTTGTAGGTTCATAGAATGATCTTATCATCGAGTAGTTCATACTTCCGAGCAATGTTCACAGGTGGAATGTCGGAAGAGACGAAAAACCGAGTGGAACTGAAAACGATTTCTGCTGCTACATTTTCGAATATTCTCTCCTTCATATATACAGGTACTTACAATGAGTTCCTTATGATATAAACAAACCTCACAGCACAGTATTTTGTTAAATGAATTTTTACAAGAAAATTTTGCTCGTTATCATTGTAGGTCAAATTTTTCTGTCCGCCAACTCCGTACAAGAAGTTCTGACGGCAGCAGACATGCTGGGAATATTTGATGTTGTGGAATCTTGCACAGATTATTTGAAAAATGAACTTCATCCAAGTAACGCCATTGGTATATACAGATTTGCTGAAGGGCACAACTGTGAAAACTTGGAGAAAGCAGCCTTATCCTATGTACATCGACACTTTCCTCAAGTCTGTGAATCTGAAGAGTTTTTAGACACCCCTAAGGACATTGTTATACAGTTCATAGAGAGTGAACACGTTAAAGTGGATTCAGAATTCCAAGTGAGGGGCCTAAATTACTTACAACTTAGTATGAATATAAAATATAATTTTTCAAAATGAATGATTTTTGTTTGTTTTAGGTTCTGTGTGCAGCTTTACGGTGGCTCTGTCACGATTTGATAGAGAGAAAGCCTTATGTTTTTGAGGTGCTTAGTCGTATCCGCTTATCACTGGTTCCCTCACGACTGCTTCAAGACTGCATAGACAAACTAGCTGATGTGAGCATTCAAATCGCCTTAAAAAGTGTGCAAAGAGACGCTCTAATGCGCAAAGGATCACTTGCTAATTTAGTAGCTCAGCCGAGAAAATCTGCCAAAAAGCACGTTTATGTGTTTGGTGGTTCCAAAAGAGAAGTTGGAACAGGTTGGAAACAGCTTTCTGAAGCTACATTAAGCAGTGTTGTGTGTTTCGATACATTTCAGTAAGTTTAGTCATTAAAACATACGCATTTTAAAGGCCACCGTTGATATTTTTAAAGCTCAATTGTTCTATATTGTGTATTTTATTGTAGAAAATGTTGGACGGATGTGACACCCATGGATATAGAAAGAATTCTCCCAGGAGTTGCTGCACTGGAAGGTTTGATTTATGTAGTTGGTGGAGAACAGGAATCAAAAATACTTGCGAACGGTGAAGTGTACAGCCCACAGGAGGATCAGTGGACGCCAATTGCAGCAATGGTTATTCCCCGTTGTGCATTTGGTCTCACATCGTGGGAAAATTACCTGTTTGCCTTTGGAGGTTGGGTTGGGGAGGATATTGGAGGAAGCATCGAAAGATACGATCCATATTCAAATGAGTGGACAATGATTGGAAACATGGCAGAACCCAGATTTAGTATGGGAATATGCTCTTACGAAGGGTAAGTTGACGATCTGGAGCGTTTGTTTTTAATAATGTCAAACAGTTGATAGAATATTTATAAAAGATTTGTCTATTTCACACAGACTCATTTACATTGTGGGAGGGTGCACACATACTCAACGCCACCTTCGAGATCTATGTTCCTATAATCCAGTAACCAACGAGTGGACGACACTAAAATCAATGAAGTATCCTCGTAGTCAGTTTGGTTTGGTTGTTTTGGACAATTCGCTCTACGTCATTGGTGGAAGCAGTAAACATGCTGAGGTTTTGAAATCTGTCGAAAAGTACTCCTTCGATGACGATAAATGGACAGAAGTAGCTTGTATGAGCGTTGGTCGCGCAAATCCTGCTGTTGGTGCTGTTGATGGTAAAATTTACTCCATTGGTGGCGACCACTCGCTTGAGCAAAACTTTTTCCGTGCACAGGTAAATAAAGCTAAGTCATAGAACTATGAAACAGAACATTGAATTTTGAGATTAATAAAAACATTTATGTTTATCCAGGTAACTCTTTCGTCCATGGAGGTATACGATCCACTGTATGATGTATGGGAAAATTGCGATGACTTACAAGAATCTCGTAGTGAAGCAGGCTACATTGTGATTTAAGCTGAGCTAAAGCAAAAACTCTTAAGAAATGTGTACAAAACAAAATTTCATTAGCCGAAACAACTGTACCTTATTTCTGAATGCATAAGCCAGATGTTATATCTCCTTTCGTCATGCAGGAGCTTTATTCGATTTTGTTTTGGGATGGAGAACGGGAATTCTCACGAGTTATATATGTCAGTATTGAAATTCTCAACGAGAACGCTTTTTGACTGAAATATGTATATAAAACCAGCATCAATTTGTTGTTAAATTATTGTTTAGTTCATTGTTAACATGCGAAACACGATAGTATGGCAAATGTTAGCTCTTTGTATCTATGTATGATAAGCACATCAACATTAGCTGTTAATGATTGTTGGTCTCCTTTACCTCGACTGATTGTTGTAAGATTTGCAATATTTACAACAATACAATATGAAGCAACAAGATGAGTAGATAATAATAATTTAGGTATAACGATAATACCAAAACCAACTAACTGCTTTAAATAATTTGCAAACTGTTCCAAATACATACCATTTTAATTGATTCGTTTGTGACACATAACTATCAAGCAAGCACTCTTTTCAAATAAATTTGATTACATCTTGTTCTGTAATATATTATTTGTTAACGCAATACTTGATGTATGCTAGAATACAATATAATGTAGGCAGTTAATTATGTTAAGTTGACTTACAAACAGGCACGCACAGAAGTTCATCTCTTCCAGTGTAATAATAATTTAATGCAATACGCACAGTGCTATTATTATTATTATTATTATTATTATTAGTGCTAGAAAACCACGTTATGCTGAACAGCAATTTATTTACATGCCTGTAAGTATAAACACATCGGCATTGTTGTGTTATGTATATCTGAGCTGTTATTGTTATGAATTAAGTGAAAATGTTAAAATTAACTATACTACCAACCATCTCAGCTTTCAAATAAAGTATGAAATGTGCAATACAGAAGAAATAATGTTGTTATTGATTTTGATTCGACTTTATAATGCAGTGGTTCTACCGTTAGGACAACTGGGCATCTTCCTTTGCCGATAAAGGTTAAACTGTGACAATAAACTCTTTCTACGCACAACTGCTTTATATTGGACATCCTTTGTTTTTCTATGCAATACTGCTTTTACATATCCATCAAATCATTTCGTTTCATGCCTCTGCGAGTTTCTACCTTTTTGCAAAACCTAAAAACCAGTTTTATTCCAGTCAGTTGAATACACACGCATGTATATCTACTAGTATCTTTGCATGATTTTTTGTCCATTATTTTGTGGTTGCATCATTACACAGGTGTAAGCAGAATCTTGAACTTGAAAAGCAGTCAAAGACGCTTTAAAGGTAGAGGATAGCTTTTGCTTGTATGCATATGTTAAAACGCAATCACATTCAAAAGGTCAATTACACTACCTGGAGAATAAAAAGATGGTGCCTTCCATGCATTGCATATGATGTGGTTTGTGAATACAGGTATGCATGCAAGATTTCATTCTATATTTTGACAGATGAAACTTCTTCCTAATTTACCAAACGAGCTGAATTTCACCTGTCCATGTCATTAGACTGTTATTTGCTAACAATAGCTATTGCAAACGTTTTAGCAATGCAACATCTTCGACCGTCCTATCAATGAATAACATTTTAAAACTTTGTTCAGCCGATCTCAAACTATAAAATTATGCAGTCAGCAAGAACGTTTCACTGGATCATCGCCATCGGACTTTTAGTTTTAACTTACATTAGTGATAACGCTCAAGGTGGTCATCCAGTTCCATACGCATTATCTCCCGTGTACCTCCAATACCTAGAAGATTTAGAGACTCAGGTTTATCAACTGTTAAAAAATACAGATTCCAAGACTTTATTTGGGAAAGATGCAGAGGAAAAGCAACCTTTCCTGTTGAGGTTTGTTTGTAATGTGAATTGGTAGCAAGTAAATGAAGATGCATGCCATTAAATACCTGTCTGTTTTAATTAAAGATATCTTGAGGATTATGAAAGCAGTGTCAACAAGTCCAGCATCACTAATCATCATGAAAAAGACTTTGTATCATCCAACCCCATTTTAGCGTTGCAGATGATAAATCGTTTTGTAAAGTACATTAAAAGTGATGCTCTTAAATCGGCGACTAGTGGTAAGTGAGAATTAAAAGATAAGTGTTCTAATTAAAACAGTTTAACTCCAATTAAATGACGTTATCATACTTGCATACGCAGTTCTAGTTGGGAAGGACATTTTGCCAACGGAGACAGAAGTGGAGGATGGGATGGAAGCTCTGTTGCGCGTACAGTACATCTATGATCTTGATGCACATCAAGTAAATCACTCAAATTGACACTATTATATATGCGAGCGAGCATGAATTATTGTCGAGTTTAACAAATGATGATCTGTAGATTGCAAATGGGATGCTGGATGGAACCACCACATCAGCAAAACTTTCTGTTCGGGAATGTTTTGAGCTTGGCAAATTTGCACAGGATAGTGCGTACTTTACATTAGCATTGCAATGGTATGATGTGACCTTGCAAAAACTTAAAGCAAATGATGACTCCAGTAGCCGGACTGCTGCTTTGGGCTTGAAGGAGCATTTCATTTTGAATGCAATCCGAGCAACAATTGACGAGGTTCGTAGTTGACGAGCACGATAAACTGTATCCCTTTTAATTACAGGCTTAAATTGGAAATTATGTTCAATGATTTTTAGCATAATGATGACTATGAGGAAAATATAGCTGATGGAGATATGTACAGCTTCAGTACACGAATTTACAACACAAACTATTCCGACATTGCCCACTTGTCACTTCGTAAACGACTAACGAAGGAACTGACTGGAAAATTTTTGCCGGACAAAGACCCTCTTTTCTACCAAGCTGTTGAAGCAAACATGATGGCATTATGTCATGGGCAAAATCTCCAGCCTGAGAAGGAAAAAGCTAAGCTGAAATGTTGGCTGGACACAAAAAGACATCCATATTGGACCATTAATCCGTTGAAAATTGAACTGCTTCATGAGCAACCACCCATTACCCAGTTTTATGACATATTTAATGATCAATGGTCAGCATACTTACAATTTTTATCATATGAAGATCTGGAAAGAGCGCCTGATATACCCGAAGCCACGCCAAGAACGGCTGCTTATGCCTGGTTTGAAGATAATGATATTCCTTACACACCAATTTCTAAAATGGTTGAATTCATAACGGGACTCAATGTTGTGGGAAGTGATGCATCGGAAGCTTTGCAAGTTGCTGCGTATGCGTTTGGAGGTCATGTAGAGCCACATTTCGATTCGGTACCGGTATGCAGATTTATAAATCGTTTTTAATTTTGAATACAAACTTTCTCCATTGTTTGACGGTTGATGTGTGAACCTTTCTAGAAAGGACCTGAAGATCCTTTTGAAAATCCAAGAGGAGACAGAGTAACAACTTTTCTGGTTTATGTAAGCTAAAGTTCCTAACAAAACCGTAATCAAATTCCGAAACTGGTGTTGGTTGTAGTAACATAATATAATGGAATATGATATACATGCAGCTCAATGAAGTGGAGAAAGGAGGACGTACCGCTTTCCCGTTGTTGGGCTTTTATGTTAAACCTGTTAAAAATTCGGCAGTGCTTTGGTATACAAATTTGAAAAATGGAGATGTTGACGAAAGGACGATACATGCAGCATGTCCTGTCATTGCTGGACAAAAGTGGAGTATGTTGTTAACTGTCGTTGAATTTCAGTTTTATGTATGATATACATTATAATTATAATGATTTTGTTGTATATGTAGTTGCTACCAAATGGACGCACATTAAGGAAAACATTTTGAAGCGACCTTGTGGATTGACTCCAGACGAATGAAATTTTGGAATTGGGCTGCTTTGACTAAATGTGCAGCAATAAAATGAAGCAACTTCCTGTTTTCTATCTTAGTCTTAGATAAAGTGTACACTGCAATGGCGATGATTAGTGTATTATAATTTATTCAATTATGAAAGTGTTTTTGATCTATTCCAATGGTTAATTAATTTTTCGACAATAAATGAACTTAGAGACGCCAAGTTATCTCATGAAATGAAAATGAAATTAATAAATTGCAGCTGCCAACCCATTTGATTGCATTTATTTAAGTCGTCGTTTTCTTTACTTTAAGTTTAATCGATGCAGTAGCTTACTTATAAAGCAGAAAAACCAAAATGATACATAAAGTCAGTTGTAATAGTCCAGTTATCCAGTGTCAATCCTTCCCGTTAATAAGTCACTTTAAAATTTATTGAAAAGTTCATCACCGGGAAGTCGTCGAATTGTCATGTTGAAGGTTAGGTCAATGTATGGGTCGGGACAGCAAGAGTAGGTCCTCACATTTCGTTCAGCGACAGTTGACAAAACTTCGAATCCGGTAGAATCGTTCAGCTCAGTCAAGTCAATTGATTGAGTCTGGAATGATCGTGCAATTTAGCATTTCAACAAAAAAAACCAAGGAAAAATGCATATGCTGTAAAGAAAATAGCTTACTTTATTGTAGAACTGAAGGTCCATTGCATTTCCATCAAAAGTCCAGGATCCGAATTTGAGTGAGCACTTTTGTTCTCCATAGGGGTTTCGTTTCAAGTCAAATTTGCAGCGTGAAGTCATTTTGCATGGTGGAACAAACATGACTTTACCAGAGGACCAAACAAGCATATTGCTGTCCCAGCAGTTAACCATGTTAACTGGGTCGGCACTGAAGAAATGAAAATAATTACATTTCAATTTGTTGTGTCTTCAATCTTCAGTTCAATTGAAAAGCTAATTTTCTTACCTATTGTACAAGGTTACATCAGGCTTCCACAAAGTAGTTGAGTCAACTCTAAGAACTTGGACACCACCGTATTCATCACCATTCCACTTAAGTCGGTCATCTTGCCAAACCTATTGATACGAAATACTTATTTGTTACAGCACCTTTGCACATGGGGTAACTAGATATTGGAACACAACTACAATTACAGTTGTTTGAAATTGCAACTTACTATTTTCAGCCACACGTAGCTGTCCAACGCATTGCTGTTCTCTCGCTGGAAGAATTACAAATATTCAAGATTTGATAATGGACTAGTCTCATCTGATACAGTTTGATATACTGAATGATCTTTAAAGTTATGCTTACCACAGTGAAATCGAGAAGGTTAATTCCGAATTGTACAGCGACATCGTCAGGATTAACTCCTTTGTTGTAGCCACTCATCAAATCAGCAACAAGTCGGGTCCTATCATCGACATTGCCTTGGGATAGGGACGCCTTGAGGGTTTCTGTGAGGTCTTCTGCTTCTGCAGCCGCTGCATCTGTAAGAGTGTTATCCACATTCAGATCGGGTAAGTTTTTAAGATCAGGAGCGCCTTTGGTGTGTGAATAACGTGTAAAATTGTGTTGTATTAGTGGCTTGAATGTTTTGTGGAAATTTTGTGGAAAATGGAAACTTCGTGTATGTTTTACCTAGTACTGCTACGAAGCACAGAGCAAACGCGGTGATAAAAGCCTTCATGTTGATAAGAGTCTATTCTGGAACTGACTCAAAGGAGAGACAAGTGAGAACTGACCGAGTTCAGGCCACTTTTAAATGCTAGAGTCATGATGGTTTGGAGTGGAGACTGACGTAGTTTCAATTGGAAATTTATTTAATTCATGAAAATACTATCGTAAATCGCAAGTTGGATTGTGGGTGCAATAATAAGGTATGTATATGGTATGTGTTATGTGGTATAATTGCCCATGATGACCCTTGATGCTGGAACTGTTTGAATGTTTGATGACAGTTGGTTTATTGCAGTTCAGTATGAAAAGACATGTAGCCCATATTATTAAAGCAGAAGTCAATTTAAATCAGCTTCATCAAAATTTTTGGTTTACATTTCAGATGTAATAAAAGTAACAGCAACGCACGCCATATCTACTTGGCTGTTTCGAATGACGTACTAGAATGCGTTATGATCTGGACTCCAGATTCTGGAGCGTGAATTGTATGATATATGAATGTCAAATCTATTACATGTGACATGGCGAAATGATAGTGACAACTACCCTACGAGTATAAAATGCATGGGTATATCTGGGTTACCTACCATCTTTCTGGTGTTGTGATTTGTGATTCATGATCACGGTCAATTACATTTTGATTGTCTCATCCTAATCACAACATATGCCATTTCGACTCCATATCCATGCAATTTGCCATAAGATTGGAGGTATTCTTGTGAAGGTTTGCAAAATGTACGTATTCGCACTACTGGAGAAATGCCGGTTTCACTGATTCTCCACTGGAGGAGGAAAGCGAAGCCAGAATAAAATTGATAGCTATAGATTCACTAATTTCATGAACTCCATATTTCTTAACAATGAAATTAAAGCATACTTTATCAGCACTACAAATGCTGAAATGCAGATGAAATGAATCTTTCATTTATTTTTGGGGTGAAATGATAATTACATCCTTTACGAAGAGGACGTAACGTTCAGATATTTTTCAGATCTCAGATCAGAAGAGGAGATCTTGATCTCCTTTGTAATGTACCTTTATCATGCATTTGGTTCAACTTGTGTATATTTTGTATCTATTCAACCTTGTTTGTATACCTCACACGTACATCCGTATTTCCGTATGTTCCATAATATGTACGTGAATGAATCATACAACAACGAACGTAATTTTTACACACACAAAATAACCTTTGTTTGAAAGTCGTAAATAAAGTGAAATCGAAATTTAATCAGTGGAAGACGTAACGGAAACGTATTTATTGCGCATTCAACAAATTATTCGGTAATCAAACTCAAAATTTGGCCTTCCTCTAATGCTTAAATTTTTAACCATCTAACACTTATCTTGGCGAAGGTATTCCGTGGTGTGTTTGTTTAACAAATGCAACTTTATTTAAAATTTACAAAATTAAAATTCAGATTCACAATAATTTGCTTGGACTTAAGAATGCTGAAGTGAGAAGGGTTAATTGAACATAATGATTAGCTGTCATTTGTGGGTTCCCAAACAAGTATTGTTCACAATATGTTTTCATTCTTTCGGAGTGCATACCTCCATGATCAATGTTGAGTTGATAATTAATTAAATTGTCCAAAGTTCAATTAATTATTGTAAATGTCACAGCTGATCAGCAGATGTACAATTATTTCACGTGCAGTTCGTTTTTGTCGAAGGTTGTTATCTGTGTGTATATTATTTGTGTATATAATGCTGTAAATACTTATAATTACTTAATTATTGTTTTGTGTAAGTAATGCAGCTATTAACTTTTTCCAGTACAGATTATACAAATTCCTTGGAAGGAAATAGAAGTGAAAGCCACCCAAGCACTACCATCCTTTACTTATCAGATATTATTAAGTGTTAAGTGCACTAGAGGCGAAGTTAGTCCTTATTTTGGAGAAACTATTTAACTTGTCACCGGGACCAAAACGTCGGAACCAACACTGACACCATGTCTCGACATCGAAATGTCAGAACTATGAACTATGATGAAGGTTGGTGAATTCAAAGAGTTTTTAATGTAAAATTGTGAAGTGGTGTGAAATGATTTAGCAAAAGTTATTCAGTGAACCTTTAACTTTGTTATGTTTTAGACTACGAGGGGTATGATGACGTTTACGGACACTCCGTTGAAGATGACTATCCTGCCAGTCCAAGTGGTAAGTTGTAACTACGTGCTTTTAAGTTTGAAAGAAGTATTGGATACATAGTAAGATGATGAACTTAAATGTTTTACTTTTAGTGTCACAATTCATCTTCGACCGGTCAGGATCGAGAGCACCCCAAATGTCTCAGTTTTTCGACCCTGAGAATGATATTGCGGAAGAGCCAGAAGAAGACGGGGATGTGCAGAAAAACAGAGATGTTGAAAAGACTCGACAAAGACTGGACTCTCTCACTTTAGACTCAGCGGTGGATGAAGCCGTTGCAGACCTCGTACCTGAAGAAGAGATTTTGTTGAAGTCTTGTTTAAATGAAATTTATGACGTTGTGGGAGATTCATATCCTGACAATGTGATCATTTGGCATATTCTTCATGCCAAGTTCAATAGAGAGAAAGCACTGGACAGCCTTCTTAGAGGAGTTCCCGCTGATCCAACAAGCATAAGTCGTAAGTACCACATAAAGCATTTAAGTCTTTAAAGTTTAAACATTTAATGAAATGAAGTTTTTTTTATTGTGATAATTTTGTCTAACACAGATTTGGCGAAGAAAATGAAGCCTCAACCTCAACCAACCATTGTAAAGCCCCAACCACTAAAACCGAAGGATACAGGCGTAAAAGGTATCATTTATTGCTCTGCAAAGGACACATTTTTTTAAAATAAATTATTGAGTATCGAATTTAAAGGATCTAATTTGAGTTTGTATATTTTTCTTTCTTGCTACTTCCGCTGGTCATCATTTCCTGTACTACCAACCAAATGGGGAAATTGATCAACTTGTTTATCCATTTGACACTTGCTAAGGTAAGATGATAAAATAAGTTTCTCTTTTTTAAATGGTTTAAGTAAGAATGGGTCAGTAGGTTACAATATCATAACAGGTTCAGACAATTCGGTTAAGCCACAACAGAATGGTACCACAGCAGTGTCCCTTTTAGAGGAGATAGCGTCTAATCATTATAAGAAGTGCACTACTAATGAAAACGCGGAGCAACCCTCAGTTAATGGTGGAAACTACTCGAATCCATTATTGTCGCATCACAGGACTACCAAAAATGATTTGAAAGGCAACCTTTTCTCAACCTCAACAGCCTTGAGCCGAGGCAATGACGAGAAACCTGTACTGGCAGCTGTTAACAATCCGTTATTGTCAACTGTGAATCCACTACTAGCACCGAAGATTGGTTCTAAACCGAGTCTAGTATCAAATCCTCTTATGACGTCTGGCATTAATATGCTAAGTCCGAGTCTCAAGGCTGCTACAAATCCATTACGAGCAGTTGGTAGTGGTTTAGATTGTTTTAAAAGTGAGTCAACGATGGACCATTCTCCAACCACATTATCAAGGAATCCGCTGTTTGGAGGACTTAAACCCACTGGATTTTGTACCAATCCCTTGACACCAGCGCAAAATCCCATTAGTATTCCGTTGCTCACTCCCAATAGTCCTTTCATATCGCCAAGTAATAGCCTACCTTCAGGTACACCGGACGGAGGACTGTCTAATCCGTTGCTGGGCTTGGGAAAGAAGCCTCTTATTCCGAGAGCTATGGACATGACTTGCGAAATTAAGCCTGTCGAATATAATAACAACAATATTTTCCCGAAAGCCGTGGACACAAAAAAGCTACATACTCCTGTTCCACTGAAGAGTAAAATATTAACAAGGCCAAATAGATTCAATCAGAAGCCAAAATACAATTATGAATCTGCAATGGCTACCCCAAGATCCAAGTTGGCGGAGAACATCACATGTTATCCAGTTCCTCTGGATAATACTCCATTGGATAAAAATATACTAAAGGAAATGCCATCGGCCGTAGGTTCACGTTTTAGACGTAAAAATCCGCCAGTACCATTGGAGAGCCCTTATGATGAAAACAATATCACGTTTCGGAAAGTATGGATGGTCATGAGTGAAGTTTTACCAGAGAAAGTTTTTAAATTCAATACTCCTTCACCAGATGCATTGGTTGGAAACGCAAGTGACTTTGTTGCAACCCGGGCTCAGGATGATAGTACGTTGCTAAATCTACAACAACTAGCAGTGGCTGCAACACCAATGGATATCGAAACCAAAGTTTTTCCAGTATTAGAGTCTCATAATTCAACAGCAAAAATAAAGACAAAGGAGAAAGGGAAGAGTAAAAGCCTTCAAAATAAGAAGGCAAGGTCAAAGTCAAACGGACTACGGTCCAAAAAGAAGTAGCAAAATATGTAAATTGTTAGCCAGGATACTCTTTGAATATGAATATTTTTATAGCACCGAAAATTCTCTCTCGTCCTCGCCAGTTTTCGTCTTTGTATGTAACCACTTTCTTGGACGTTAAATTAATAATTAATTGTATCAAAATTAAGCTTTTTGAAATTTTTATTATGCATAAAATTTTGTATGAAATACATATACAAAAGTACGAACCCAATATTTAATGGCGTTCGCATGATTGATCTAATAGTTAATAGTATTATTAGAAATACTAAATGATGTGATTACTTAATTTACTACTCATTCATCTCTTCTACTTCTATCATGCTACTTGTATGTGCCTTTTCATTCGTATATGCTTAATTGTTTTTAATCAAATTAGTTAAATAGTTTAGTCGTAGTAATATAGATTTAAATTTATAAATACAACAAAGAAAACGATATATCGTAATTTATGTTATTACATACTATCTACAAAAACTTGCAATCCAAAGATTTCAATCGCAGTTAAAGTTAATAAAGCATTGGAATGCAAACGGAAAAACGATGAAGCTATTGTGAATGTATATTTTAATTAATCGCGTTTCGCGTTAAATACACATTAATATTAAAATCATCATAATACTAGTATCATCAAACATAATTTACAGTCCCTTTTTTCTCCCAAAGGTAAAATTTAAGATTGGTTGATTTACATAATTAAGACATTAACAATTTGTTGGTGTTAGTAATTTTTAATTAGCATTTAATGTAGTAACACAATAATATTGAGGGAGTTGTGAAACGTTTGTTTCAGTTGAAAGTGGACCGGCTAAGGCATCTACTAGTGGAGCAGCGCTGTGACACCTAAACCATTCGTGGAGCCGTTGAAAGTTGTTCCAGCTTCAGCAGGAAAATCGGTTACAGTAGGATTTGATATTCCGAAGGAGAGGTCTGTTACTCCGTCACCCCCGGATACTCTGCAGCCACCGCAGACGACGAGTTCAAAATGCCCTTCACCTAAACCTATAAAGTATATTTAATTTTTTTAGCTTATTCGATCGTGCAGTGGCGTAGTGTATGTGATTTAAATGAGAATTTTGTATACTTTTATAGAAAGAAGGATTTTAAGCCAGATGCTGCCTTAAGTGAGTACACAAAAGAGAGAGGAAGTTCCAAAGATTTGCTCAATTTATTAGTGATTGGTCATGTTGACGCTGGCAAGAGTACACTTATGGGTCACGTACTGTTTCAACTTGGTCAAGTTCCAAAGAAAGCTATGCACAAATTTGAACAAGAGTCCAAGAAGCTGGGAAAGCAATCATTTATGTATGCTTGGGTGCTTGATGAAACCGGCGAAGAAAGGTTATTTATACATTTATATCTAATGCCTCATAAAAAGAAACCTCTAAGCTTATGTGTCAATAATATTGGTTTTATAAATATTTTTATGATATGATATGATATTTGTTGCTTTAGATCCAGAGGAATTACAATGGATATTGCACAATCTAGATTCGAGACAACGAATAAATCAATAGTTCTACTTGATGCCCCAGGTCATAAGGACTTTATCCCGAACATGATAACCGGAGCTTCCCAAGCGGATGTAGCAGTACTTGTAGTTGATTCAACTACAGGTGAATTTGAGACTGGATTCGAAAGTGGTGGACAGACAAGAGAACATGCTTTGCTAGTGAGATCATTAGGTAAACTATCAGCCAAACGTATACTATAACATGATGATAAAATTGTAATTGATATGATATGGATGTAATTATCATTGGAATCATTTTTTGTACAGGGGTTACGCAGCTTGTAGTAGCAGTTAATAAACTTGATACCGTTGGATGGTCCAAGGATAGGTTTGATGAAATCAGAGCTAGACTGACAACGTTTCTTGTAAGAAGTGCAGGTTTCAGAGAGGCGGAGCTATCATTTGTTCCATGTAGTGGTTTACAAGGTGAAAATTTGACCAAACCCTCAGCAGAGTCTGATCTTACATCATGGTATAAAGGACCCACATTGTTAACGGCTATAGGTTTGTACTAAATATTATAAATATATTTTCATATTCTCGCATTGTGTCACATTTAAAATTTTTGGTAACAACTTTGGTTTATTGATGAAATAGATGAGCTGAAACCACCTGAGCGACCCGTGGGAAAACCGTTACGCATTAGTATTAACGATGTGTTCAAAGGACCCGGTGGTCAATGTATTGGTGGTAGAATTGAAACTGGAATGGTGCAACCTGGTGACAAGGTCTTAGTGCAGCCTGTCGGGGAAGTTGTCTCCATCAAAAGTACGTTACCCAGTAGTTTTTTGTCTTACCTGTCCGTTTCTAAGTTAATGTGTCTTGTCTTACCTTGTGTTGATTTGGAATTTACGTATAGGCATTACTTTGGACGATGGATCCGGTACAACTGCATTCGCTGGAGATCCCGCAATCATAGCACTGCAGGGTGTAAGCGACGCCAATATCTTGTTTACAGGGTGCCTGCTCAGCGACCCCAATTATCCATGTCGAGTGTCCTCAAAATTTCAAGCCAGGATAGTCACGTTTGATGCAATGACAATTCCACTGGTGAAAGGATTTACAGGTGTTATGCATTTAGGATCGTTACAGGAGCAAGTTTCCGTACGCAAACTTATCAGTCAATTGAACAAAGGGACCGGTGAAGTCGTTAAAAATAAGCCGAGATGTCTAATGAAAAATTCTAACGCGCTGATTCAGCTTGAGTGCTCTAGACCTGTTTGTATCGAAGAATTTAAGTAAGTTTTATCAGTAGTAAGTTTAACAGTAAATTCGTTTCCCATTTTACTTTCATTGTATTTTATTAACAGGGATGTCAAAGAGTTGGGAAGATTCACCTTGCGCTATGCTGGTGTAACAATAGCTGCCGGAGTTATTACGAAAGTCATGTGAGCGGCTGCTAACAATTCAAATTAGAATTACCAAACTCTAATTACGTTTTCTTCCAAAACTGTGCTTACATTTTCATGTTGATATCAAATTTCCAATGGAGTCCTTTTTTAATACATTTCATTTCTTAAATTACGTTTATAAATATATATTCAAAACTGAATAACAGTACCAACTGACAAAAGTCAGTACAAGATTGGTTAAAACGGTTTGTTCTAATAAAATATGAAAGTGAGGAAAATGAAAATAGTAGTTACCGTCTTTTGAGTAAGAAGAAAAATATAATATATGGTATAAGCATGAAGTAGTTGAACACTCACAGTCATAAAAAATCTGCAATGCTAAAAAATGCTTAGCACATTTTGAAACCATTTTTGTAAGCCACAATATTATGTACAATCGTCAGCAATTTGCCTTTCGATTCTAAACTACATTAAAGTATATAAATTGCATAGAACTAAGGGCTTATGGCATAAGCCTTATGCTATTCCAGTTTGAAAGAACGTTTGATGGTTTTGGCAGGACTACATGTAAACTGTACACAATGGTTTGGAGCCTGTTTGAGTCCTCTGGATACTCGATCGACCCATTTCCCTTTCGTTAAAAGTTGTTCCACGGCCCTGCAATACAAAGCAAATATATATTTTTATGCTTTTGCAATTAGACTGATGATTATTAAGTCTTTCACACATACTGAGGTATCCACGACGTGTAGTTGTAGGATTTGGACATTCTTGACAATTCGCATGATACACGCTCGACGCATTCCTCAGCGGTGAAAACATTTCGTGCCATTTGCATCGTAGGGAGCAATGAAGAGGTTGCTGATGAAAAACTTCTTCCAAGTGGAGATGAGATCACAGGAATTGGGATTAAGAGAACCAGAAGCAAAATCAATACAACCATTGCCAATGGAGCAAGGATGAGAGACTTGATGAGCAAAGACCTAGCGTTATGATCTGAACAAAGGAACAAATCAAGTTATGAACATTTCGAAAATATACCATACAGCTTTTAAAAATCTTGCACAAAAAACTTACCATGTCCACCTCGTGCTTCTGCATTTCTGTACGTGTTTGCTGGTGGATAAGGATAAGAGTTCACTGTTGTTGGCGTATTATTTCCAACGTACGTTCCAGCACTTGAAACTGACACAAAGCAGCAAAGAACAACTATGGCCAGCATTATAATTGGCCCACACAGTTTCTGAAATCGAAAACTATGCATTTTGAATCCTGAGAGGTTTTTGAAATAATTCTTTTTGAAGCGAAGCAACTTCACAGCGACTACAAGTCCATGAAGATGAAAACTGAAAGTTACATGAAAGCTCGACAAGCAGCTAAGACATAAAAAGCAAGATTTTTCACACTATCACACACAGCGACACTTTTGAAACTGGCCATTTGATAAAAAGATAAAAAGGATTTTATACTTTCAAACCCTTTAGCTCACAAGAAGTAAATATAGAATCCCAAGAGAGAAAGTAAAACTAGGTGATGGGGTCATTTAAAATCTTCACCAATGCTTGGCTTGGCATGGGATGGCATGCACATTACAAAAATATGAAGAAATATAGATAAGACAACAAGATACACATTTTAAAATGGTTTAAAAAATAAATACGGATGGGAAAGACTCAACAAGCCGTGTCATCATCGCCATTGTCATCATCCCCTTGCACCTCTTATGATGAATCATATACGCGAATACAGCTTTTCATTCTTGGATGCTTTAAAGGTAACATCTTGATATAAATACGCTCATCATGTCTTGCGACTGTCAATTCATTTAACGTTAATGGTATCACTATTCATAGCATCCATCCCGGAAATTTTTCTTCCGAGGGACAAGCCACTGTCTGTATAACAAGTCTTTAGTTATGCCATACATACTTACAAGCATTAACATTATATTACACTACCGAAAGCCGTTAATTTTTACAGCCCTATAAATTTAGATAACCAGATAGTTTTACAGCCAGTAGCGCCTACGTGTATGCATGTAGCATGTCCATCTAGAGTTGTATGTATACCTAGTCATTTTCTCTGAGCGTCTTCTCGTGTCAAGTGCACCTCTTTGTTTGCTATGATGACTGGGCAAGAAGTCCTCTCAAAAAGGCATACTTTGAGCAAGAAATGTAATCAAAACTTGTAATAATAGATGAGTAAAAAGTGTATTTATAGCTGTCTGCCCATCTACATATGAAAATATGACATGATATGATATCAATGACCAAATAAGCCTCATTTATATGAACACGTGTTTACATTTCAGTCTACTCAATGCGATTCAACTTTCTCAAAGTCAAAGTCATCGTCACTGCATATTTTAAAGGGTAGCATAAATGATTCATTTATTACTGCAGGTGACTAAAGAAATTGATTGAGAACCGAATGCACAGTCCCAATCTATTTTCCACCCTCGCAGTATGATTTCAGTGAACGACAATAAAAGTGGGAATGTCTTGTGTCAGAATACTGTAGATTTATCTTGTGAAATCAGATATCCTTTCGAATTCGTAGTCATTGAAGAGTGAATGAAACAATAGGAAGCAGTAGCACAGTTACTTTGATTCCGTTTTCGGTAGGGGGTATTAATGTACCCTGGGGGAAAGTGAGACAATCAAAGTACAAAAGATTTGTTTTATTGATTTTTTTAGGTTGGCAATAAATGAGAAGACGAAAAGCGTTAAAATAGGGAGTTACCAACTGAAAATGAAGGTTATATATGCAAAACTGGCCGAGTGAGTAGAGAGCATTGTCATACTTCTCACCATCGCAAAAATATTGAGAAAGCAATAAGCAAACACCAAATACAATAGGTTTTCTCTACACGTACATAAAAATCTGAATGACTAAGCATAATTTTGAAGAAAATGGGGTTAGCATATTGAAGCAAGGGGGAGTGTTTTCTTTTAGGAGGATGATATCTTTTAAAATAAAATCTCTATCATTAAAGCTTATATTGACACCATCTCCTAAACTAAATATGCATACGAAGGTTATATATTTTATGTATATTTGTTGTACATTTAGACCAAAACATGCTAAATATATATGTTTCTAAAGGGCCAACTATCAGGCACAAGTGAGTACTATGAGACGGATGTTACAGACAGACGCACCTTGCTGTACAAATGTTTTCGAATTTCGAAGAAATAGTGCTATTTTTATTATTGACTAAAATCTTTGGTTAAAACAGGAAGTTCGATGTTGGTCCGGAGACGAGTAGTAAAACTACAGTCTATCAGTCATTAAAGATGGAATGCTGACCTTGATCTCACCTCCTGAATTTGACTGACCTGCAACTCAAGATAAAAAGAATCAAATCAACTAATGAAGCGTTTGTATTGAATGGTTTTTTAAAAATATATTAGTGCTTACTTGGAATTTAGTTTTAAAATTATTTTTTGAAGTGGCAACATCTTCTGGAGACTTGTTTTTCTTTGCCCACGATGATGATAAAGGGCAACGGATGACGGAATAAAAAATTTGACTGCGAACGATTTGGGGAATCCTGGTTATTGTTTGTTTTTTTAACTTTTAAAGTTTTCATTATTTTCAAGTTTGAGAGAGACCACGATTAGGTGGCATTCGACGAATTAGTTGGGATATTCCCCGTCGTTGTTGATTGATTATCCGCATCTCTTCTCACCCAATCGTGGGCTGATATTCTGTCCAAAGTGATCCTTTGAGTGATGTCCGGCTCCAGGATATTTCTTACTAGTTGAGTTAGTGTTGGGGTAAGAACATCCTTAACTCTTGAGCGGAAGTCCCATTTTCGGGCTAACTGATCCTTGAGCAGCTTTTTCAGGTTGGAGTCATCAAATGGCATTGTTGCGTTAACCATAATGTATAGGATAATTCCTAAAGACCAAACATCTGCAAGTTTAGGATTGTACGGGGTTCCACTCACAACTTCGGGTGCGGCGTAGGCTGCCGAACCGCAATATGTTTGGGACAAGACTCGTTTTCCTACAAAATTAAAGCGTAAAAATTAGTCTACTTCAATTTGAAAGCAATGTAAAAGCTACAAGAACATTAATTAGTTAGTAATAATTCACTACCATCATTGTCCACACAAAATCGTGCAAATCCAAAGTCAGCCAGTTTGACATTCCAATGCCGCGAGAGCAGAATGTTTTCACATTTCAAGTCTCTATGAGCAATATTAAGGGAGTGGAGGTACTGAAGTCCTTGCACCATTTGTCGGAACCATATCTTTGCTTGTCTCTCTGGAACCAGTCCATTTTGGCGTATAAAATCAAGCATGTCCCCATTCTCAGCGTAGCGCATAAAGATGAACACTCTCGGTCCGCGTTGAAGGATACTGTGAACTTGGATAATGTGTGGATTCTCAATTCTCGTCAAAATGTCCAGTTCTCTGGGGAAAAACTTGTCGAGAAAGTCCTTTGGAGCTCGCTCCTTGTCAAATATCTTGCATGCTAGTTTCACTCGCCGTCCTCCTTCACTGTACTCTGCTAAATGGACGGTGGCGTAGGAACCTTGACCAATTTTTCTTGAAATTACATAGCCCTTTTTCTCCAACGCATTTACTTCTGAGCTGGTTGGGCTCATAATATTTGCAGACTTTGAGGAAGACATCTTAATAGCTGGCCGTTGGAAGAATGGGTCACTTAGTTTCACGTAAGCTTGACCTATGGTATGCGTAGGTCTGTGGAATCATAGTCACATCTCATTATAAATATACATTTGCATTAAAATTGCAAAACAAACAATTTTTTCAGTAACCGCTATCACTTTCTGTACCTTTATCAAATATACATTTTTTCAGTCAAGGGGATTGAAAGTTTGTGTCACGATCGGGGTTGGAACTGTCTCCAGAAGTTTTGCCTTTTCTTTTTTTCTTTTCCAAACGGACCAATGTCGGATTCCAGACTAGAGGATAACGAAGGTCAGGGTGGTTATCTTAGATGCCTATATACCTATATAGTTGGGGAATCTACCAAGATTGGGTATTGAAAATTATCGCATTTTGCATGTTTATGATAAGCCCATTATTTTCATCCATTTATTCCATCGGAAACTCTCCGAACATGCATTTAGAGTGCAGTGCTTTCTCCTTGACGACAACAGTCAAGGTGCATTATTTTATCCAGGTCCAGTTGGGGTGCTTGTGGTTGCCGACGACTGTTTGAATGCTTTTAGCAAAGGGCCGTCTGCATTCTAATTCCGTATCATCTTGATCTCGTGCATAAAACCTACAGACCGTCATGCATCACACGCATGACATGTAAATTCTGAACCGTTGCAAAACTGCAAAAAACTGCATGATTTGATTGCATGCCCATGCTCATTACGTGTAGCCCCCGTGATTACCATGATGAAAAACTGTAACGGAACTCTGCAACTTTTTCCCAAGAAAAAGTATATTAGACTTGACATGTATTACAATAATAATAACCATCATCATGATATAATGATTGTTGTGAGACTGAGCCACAACCCGATTCTCCATTTTAGCAAAAGAAGCTCATTTCAAAATGGGAGAGTGGTGCCACACAAGAAAAGGAAAACCAGTTAAATGTCAGTCAGCCCGATGTGAGCTCTTCGAAATGAGCAATGGTTTTAAAGGAAATTGAGGATTAGTTTAGCCAAAATGATTACAAGAATATAGCACGCTTGTTATGGGTATCATGCAACAACATTGAAACTGCAAACAAGGCTTGTAAATTAATGCTTTTGTGTGAACAATATTAAAAGTAAAGCTTATGAATGCTTCATTGACTTCGTTTTGTGCCGTACATGAAACTACCAAATGGCAAATGGCATCGCAGAATAGAGGGTGACAAGGGGTTCTTCTTCTTGCCAAAAAATGCGAGCAGCAAGGGAAATGCATTAAAGTCAAGTTGAAGTTGAGAATAGAAACATTGCACATTGAAATTGAAAAAATGCCAACCCTACACAATATAGTCTTCTATTTAAAGATGGTTATAAAAGTCAAACTGGCTTGTTTGTTGTGGGTGCTTCTTCTTGCTTTGTCATAAATCACTATTTTTATTTGCATTGTTTGCTGTTTAAAATTAAACCTCATTTGAATTTAAATGCAAGTCGTGTTTTAGTGATTAATTAACAAGATCAACAAGCTTGCCCCAAACACCACCCTTTCAAATTGCCCTTTTTCAATCAAAATCCCAACCCAAATACCGAACTCATTTCATTTCACCCGTCAACAATTATAATGCAATCCTTAGTAAAAACGAACATGGTTTTTTGTAATGGAATTTTATTTCGTGGCACACAAAATGTCATTCCTTTTTTGTCGCTTTTTGCAGAGGATTTATCGTGTCAGCAGATGCTGCTGCTGTGGTTGTTCGTGTCAAATGAAATCCAATCTGAGTAGGAAAAAAATGTCATGAGAAAGAAGAGTAGCAATAAGAACATTTATTCTTCATTTTATTATGCTAATCTCAACAGAATGCGTTGAGTTTGCATAATGGACTTTTTTATATATCACGTCTGAGATTGACTGACAACTCCCAATTACAAGAAAGGCGAAAATGAGAGAAAGATTTGAAATTCACCGACATTGAAAGAAACCCTACCCAGATTATCTTGGGGGTGCTCTTGTCTGCAAAGAAAGAGGTCTCGCACTCATTCAACTTAACCGTAATCGAATTCACCTTGACCTTGCCCGTCATCGCTGTGTAACTTACTTTTGGTGGAGAAGAGTACCTAACAATTCATATAAAGTGTTGAATATGTGAAGTGAAGACGTGCGTAATAAATCAAACAACGGCATAATGATGCCATCATCATCGCATCACATACAATGACGATAATAATTCAAGCATGAAATGAAATTTGCTCGAGTTTTATATAAATCAGTGTGAACCCGAACCAAAGATGAAGTAGGCTACTTTTACTATGACGGGATGAATAAAGTGTGAATACGCAAATTCCTTATAAATACTGAGCTCATATGAAAAACGTTCCATTTGGTGAGAAGTGATGACTTCATAAGAACAAGGGTATGGATGAAGGTTACACGCAAAAAATAAGTTGTTGACTCCAACTACACAAAGTATTGAGCTGCTTTAAAGCAATCAGCAATTGGTCATGGTGGAGCATGCATCAAGTTTCCTGTCAACTTCAACAGCTTTGCTCATCGTTTTCATATTTCTTTATTCATTCAGGTATGCGTGTGTTTATAGCTAACACGTTGTGCTGACTGAGGGTATGAAAATATGCTAAGCCACACCACAACATTCATTTGACATGACTCTTCTTTGCAGTATTGGATTAATCATTCCTAGTTTTTTAAGGAGTGCAGAATATTTACGGAATAACTCATTTCATTGGTTTAAAGGGGTTCCTACTGAAGCAGTGGAGAGGAAACCACAAATTTATTCATAAGAATGTATATTGCAGTGAGCAAGGTCCATTGTTTTCTTTAGGTCATCTGAAACAAGATGCCAAATCAAGATGTTACACATCATTGTTCCGAAAGTGATTGAAAACGAGCCAAAAATAGAAATGATTTTTGAATAGACCACTTGTCTGGGTTTTGGTTCGTTAAGAGTACAAAAGAAAACTGACAAAAACATCCAGACTCACGTTTACTTTTTTCCGTTTGTTTTCTCAAACTTACTTTTTGGCAAACCAAAATGCGGGGAATGATATGTTTGGCTAATATTTATTTCAAGCATGCCCATCAACAGCATAGTAGCAGTAATACATTTTTTAACAAAAAGCCGCTGCTAATCTAGTCGTAGATAAAACTCTTCTTTAGAAGGATTCCTCCCTTTTGTGTTATATTATTTTTTCTCATTCTACGTAATCTTCTTCGCTATCATTATTATTGTGAGTATATAACAATGCAATGAAAGGTATCAACAATGATACCTAGTCCTACAATTCCCCAGCTCATTTCGATTTGGCTAATGCTCGTCTTAACCAGCAGCAGCAGCAGTATAAACCATGTAAATCTTTACAAAAGGATAATACTTCACTTTTTTCATCTAAAAATCCACAAAAACTATAATTGCGTAGCTTATGAATGATACACACACTCATCTCCTGTAAAATGATATGCGTCTGGTCAAGAGCGTGAACTGCTTGTACTTTATTTACTTGAGATTACCCTTTTTGGATCCATATACCGTAGCTTATGCGCAAAGAACATGTACATCATTATTAACAAGAAGATGTTGAAGTATTTCATTCTCTAAATCATATATAATATAAACTGTATCAACACCCCCAAAAAAGAATTGAATTACAAGAATTTCCACTACAGCTAAAGGTCAACCTAGTCAAAACAAGGTGTTCTTCTCTTGACTTTACTGCAACATCTTTCAACAACAAAGTGTAGTTTCAAAAGTAAATGAATAAGCATGAACATCATCATCATCATGATGAAGCTGAGGAGATGAGATGAGATGAAGATGGAAAACTTGAGTGAGGTAATTATTGCAATGATCCCATCCAAAATAAGGCATTGATACTGTAACAAAGTCCTACACAGTTATCAACAGGTAATTACTACGCATTAAAAAAAGAGAGAAAGAGAATGATATAGAAAGACCTCCACCGTTGTCATCTTCTTTAGGTTGACTTGAGCTTTGCTAAAACAATCAAACAAGACTCTTCTCTTCATGGTTCATCTTCTTCACGGATATAATTTCATGTTTTGTCGAATGCAATTGCAATCCAATGGTCTGATAAAGTACCTAACGCTGCCATACCTGTAAACAAAATGTAAATATAAGCCTTCCTCTTCATCAGTCAAACATGGAATGGTATTGGGCAAGGGTGACAGTATCAGTGACGAAATCGTTTATGCAGATAGGATAAAGTTCCGAAATCGTGAGTTCCGAATTTCGCCGAATCCAAAGCGGAAAATTTTACGAAAAATAATTCGACACTTCAGTTAGGAAATTTAGTAGAATACAAATTTAACAGAATTTTATTGCTTTCTATTTCATTACAATCAGTCATTAACGTTTATTATTAAATGTAATCTTTGATTGAATTAGCTTTTTGCTTCGAGTTCCAAGTCTTCATATTGATTAACAAGATTGAGTAAACGTTGGTTAAGTTGAATTTGCTTGTTTCTAGATGAGGTAGGTTGTACTCCAGCTATCCGTTGTTCAATTGATACTGAAACATTCTTTTCCTCGAGGTGAAGCATTCGTACCAATTGATGGATTGGTCTATGTGAGCCATCTGCAACTATTGTAATGCGCCTATGCCATGCTTCTACTGCGTTATTAGTTCTTGGAATATTATGTTTAACTCGTTCATGTACGTTCCAAAAGTGAGTTGGGTACAACGGAGGATCGTAGTTGGATCCTACATAGGTTCGTTTCACATAATCCATAAACTTATTTAACTCATTCCTTATGTCGCCTGTATAAGCACACGAACCTCTAAGCTCAAGAAACGCAAGTTCTATATCTCCTACCTTGACAAATGGCAACGCAAAATATTTATATGTAGTAGTTATATCCATACCGATGCATGATACCAATTAAAAAGTCAAAATTTATTTTTAGTAGCACTTACTCAAACGAAGTAATTAAACAGACGTGCTCCACAGTAACTCTGATTGTATCATTTGTTTTAACGCACTTCCCAGGGCACTGTCGTTTAAAACAACGATAGTAATACGCAGTTCTTGTCTCTTTATTTAGTGTATAAATTTTGTTTTCATGCATGAGCTTTTCTCTTTGCTTTCGTTTTGAAATAGTGGAAGTTTCTGAAGCACTGGCCATTTTAGCAACAATAATATGTTTGTGTGTATAGGATAAGACACCTAAAATTCAATAGAATCAAGTGTCATGTACATAAAACCTCTTCTGGAAGAGGCTGACTCATGCTCATTTGCATCAATATCATCATATTTTTGAGTATGTTAATTTATTTATACGGTAGCATGTTTTTCTACAGCACCATGTTTCTACACATTAGCATACATTCAATCGGCCCTTTCGTAAATTTTTCCGCTTCTGCAAACGTGAAATTCGGAACTCTCGATTCGGAAGTTTATCCTATCTACATAAACGATTTCGTCATTGCTTCACCAACCCATTGGGCAATATGTTTTTATTTTTATGCATAATAATTATTTATGTCTGAATCTTTTGTGGGTGGTGATCACATTAGCATTCCTACCAAACAAAAGAAATTTTACACTTTATGAACATAATCGGTTTACATAAATATGCTGATTATTTCACGTTCGCAAGTTGGTGTTGGTATGTTTATGCAAACGACTGCTTACGCATTTAAATCCTCTTAAGGCCATTTATGATATTCATTTAACCTTGTAAGAAAGGAGAAAAAGCAATAAATAAGGTCCTTAAATATTTTTTTGACAAGGAAAAATGTAACTCGTCATTATCGACCACGTTAAATATTTCAGTGCAGCTCCGCCAAAAACTGACTAATTTTGAGTGAGCGAGTTTCGTTTTGTAAGATAATTAAAATTGACTGACAAGGCGTGTATAGCGTAGCGTAGCGTGCAGTCCAGTTCCAGGAGTTGGGGGTTGTGAGATCATCCCAGAAATTCCAAAAATGATGTGTGCACGGAATACTTTTTTTGAGCAATATGGGAAAATTGCACCAACTTGTCATATTATTCAATAACCTGAGGTACTGCCGAGCTGAGGTGGTCCAAAAATACCGACTGCCTTTGGAGCAAAGCGTGTCTCGTTTTTCTGTCGAATTAGTCATGTAACAATGCCCAAGTTTCAGTTGTTTAGGACAGCCCATTTCATTATCATTTCATCTCTCTATTACATTTTTCTAGGTGCATGATGTAATATCAGAAATGATGATGATGATGAGGAGCAACAGTATTGCCATCAGCATTAATTTAAGCCGCACCACACCAAACCACTGTAGTAGTAGCTCCATTTATGTTCTCCGTACAATATTTGCGTGGGTTCTTGTACACACAACATAAGTAATATAAAACTCATTCATATGATGATCCTGGCATTTGTATAATAATACATGCAAGAAATAGTTTCAAGTTGGGAATCTCATAACACAAAATAGTAATTACTAGTCCAACTCTATTTCACTCCTTCAAGCTATAATGTAAGCCTGTGGAGATACATCAACTATAGTACTTTACTTTTGTTGCATGTACCATATAAACTCATGCTCATCTCATTCTCATAACAATTTTTTCATCGTCTTTCTTCCCTTTTATAACCAACTTTGTTGTTCATTCCAATCCAAGTGTAAGACATCCGGCTAACTGAATCATCATCTTCATTTTTCTCACGATGAGCAACGAGAGCAGTAGTGATATCAGAAACAGGAGGAGTGCATTGCAATAAAAAGCTCATTTACTGGCAGGGATGCACACTACATCATTCTTACTTAAGACAAGTGAAGAGGAAAGAGCGCATGCAGAAATAACTTGATTATTGTGCATGAATGTGGTAGTAGAGTAGGTGCATCTAAAAGAGCTAACGGCTAGACTACAAAAATTGGGTTTAAAAAAGGAAAAATGTGCTCAGCATCAACTGCAGAAATCATGCAAACAAGTGGTTACCGTTCTTCTGCGAAAAGTTTCTGGAGTCAGATTGCCCTCAGTTCCATTTGCGTTTTGCTGTCTGCTGGAAATATATTCCTTGTGCTGCATCCAGTAGAAAGTTTAGTTATACGGGACAATCCGGTGAGACTCAGAGTGTTGGAGTATAGCTCAAAGAATGGGAGTCTGCAAAAAGTTTTGAATAGCCGGTATTCCGACCTTGTGGTTGGGGAAGAGGTGGAGAATGATTCACAGATTGTGCTAGAGTGTGCATCGTTATTCGGACCGTTACGATGGCTTTATTCTGGGGATGGGGTAATAATGGAAGCTTTTAAAAGTTGGCATGCAAGTGTGATAATGAAATATTATGATTTGAAAGCCATCTTAATGATGCTATGTTGTGATTGCAGTATCCGCAATATAAAACACAGTACTCAAGCTCAGTTACCGGCTCGACGCTGAGCTACCTTGCATATCTCTCGTTTCCTAGTGGGCTGAGTGCGAAAGACACTGGGCAATATTCTTGTCAAAATGCATACAACAAATCAGTCAACAACTATGCCTATGTTTATGTACCAAAGCGGAATATTCATGGTACAGCATACAATTCTACGCTTAGTTAGCGGCCTATAAACTAGAGTAATGATTTAACGGGACATTTGCATTTCAGGTGATCAAATCATATTTGTTCCAAATGGAAGGAAGAAGGAGATTGCTTTGTCAGCAAGTGACAAATCTGCTCGCATACCTTGCTCCGTTGTGCATCCAAATGCAAAAGTTTCCGTTGAGAGGGTTTCACCGGTATGCCATAATAAATCAATAAATCATAGTCATTGTATATATAGCGTATTGATAAGAATATCTTCATGCGAAGCCCGATATTAGCTCGGAATCATCAAGACAGATACATTTCTAATTTACAGAAAAAGTCATTTTGGCTGGAACCTCCGATGAGAGTTCCATACAGCCCGAAAACTGGCTTCACTGTTCCAGTTACTACCGCAGTGAGAGAAAAGTTTACTTGTCGGGGAGAGTATAATGGTGCATATGAAGAAGTTACTTATACAACACAGCCACAGCAGCCCAGAATCGGTAACGTTTACTATATGCTGCACAATTACTCAGTATCAAAAGAGTGTTTGAACCTAGTTAAGGAATAATTTATTTTACGTTTGAGAATAGATACAGAGGCGGAATTGCTGCACAATATCCCACTACACACTTCAAACCATTCAGACTTTCCAATGAAAAGACCTCGACCAGTACTTCCAGCCCCTGAGAAGCACCTGGTTTCCGCTTGCACTCCTCAGTTTTGTGGTCATAATGCCGAATGCATTGTCAAAGATTTTAACCCCTATTGCGTCTGTCACGAGGACTACACAGGCGATCCAAAAACAGGTTGCAGCCGCATCAGTGACATGTCTCAGCATCTGCGGGTAGAGAACCCATGCATGCCATCCCCCTGTGGACCACATTCAGAATGCATTGAAGTGAATGGACATCCCTTGTGCACTTGCAAAGAAGGCTTCTTTGGTTCCCCACCCGATTGTCATTCTCAAAAGTCAGCTAACTGCAGCAAAAACTATGATTGTGAATGGGCAGAATACTGCAATACAAAGACGAGAAAATGCGAAAGCATTTGTGAGGGAGGTGTAAAGTTCTGTGGGAAAAATGCACATTGTACCGCATTCAGTCATATGCCATACTGTACTTGCCCCCCTGGTGGTTCATATGTTGGGGATCCGTACGACACGGATGGAGTTGGATGTCAACTTCAGTCAGAAAGGTGAACTTGACATGAACTGTCAAAATAAAAATTATTAAATAAAATGCAAACATTTATTTCCATCAATATAGGTTGGAAGTTGAAGGGAAACCCTCATGCAATCCATCCCCATGTGGCGTCAACGCCCATTGCAAAGTTTACTCATCATATCCATTGCCAATTTGCTTCTGCCCCCAAGGCTTCACGGGTATAGTACCATAAAATTACGAGTTAACAAAAACTCGCAGTAATTATAGTTTCATTTTAAAAATGCACACTTATTTTATTCCTCTCGTTTAGGTGACCCAAGCCATCGTTGTTACAAAGTGGTTCCTTCACCCATCGATGTATTCCGACCTCATCACACCCCAATTCCTGTGACACCCTCACCACAGCCAATCTACAACCATCCAGACAATCCAGTCCGTCTCTGTACTCCAAACTTTTGTGGAGAAAACGCTCGTTGCAGAATTCGTCAAAACAGACCAGAATGTCATTGCGCCTCTGGCCACCGAGGTGATCCCTACAAATCCTGTTTTAGAACTTCCATCTCTCCAATGCAGTTAAGGCAAGCATGTAGCGTTTGTGGGCCGAATTCGGTCTGTTCTATGGTTGCCTCTGATGTGCGGTGCATCTGTGCACCCGAAACAATAGGTGTTCCTCCAAGCTGCAAACGCATCACAAATCTACACCCTCAGGTACACTCCCCATTCCAACAAAACCAAAATAATGCATGCCTCTCAGATTTAGATTGTCCAAATGATAAAGCATGTTACTCAAATAACAAATGTGTGAACCCATGTAGCTGGGCATGCAGTGAGAATGCCGAGTGCTCCGTGATTAATCACCATCCCCAATGTCGATGCCGACTCGGTTTCACGGGGAATCCTCGCATAAATTGTGTTAAGGAAGTGGTTCCACCACCTCATCCAATTTCAGTACCTGATAATCATCCATGTCGTTTCCAATGCGGTCCAAATACGGTCTGCAGAACAGTTCCCAATGAGGAGATGAGACTGCTCAGGAAGAAGGCATTTTCTATGCAAACTTTAGAAATGGAAAACGATCCATTTCAACGCGCACTCTTTCATTATATTAAGCAAGTCAGTGGGAATAGTGGTGCAGAAGATCAAAAGGGAGATTTTTCGGAATGTTTATGCCAACGTGGGGCAGTTGGGAATCCATATAGTATTGAAGGGTGCACCTATCCTCCTGATAGTAATAGAATTGGGGGTATTAGTAGTAGTAGTAGTATTAGCAATAGTAATTTAGACGGTGGTAGCTCAGGTGGTTATCTCTCTGATCTCGAACAATCATCCTCTACAATTGTTATCCAGGTGGATCCTTGTAAAAAGCCGGTGAGTCCTTGTGGTCCTCATAGTCTCTGTGTTGCTTACAAAGGTCAGGCTTTTTGTCGGTGTGACTTTGATTCTGTTGGAGAGCCTCCAAATTGCATGCTTCGCTGTGGCTCTGAAAATCACTGTTTATTTGACCAGGTGTGCTTGCATGGGAAGTGTGTAGTGGAACAAGGGAATGGGGAATTGCATGATGATAATTCTCTCAAAAAGTAAAAAAAATTTAGAGTGCAAATTATTTTTGTACTCTAAAAAACTATCCCAGCGATTTTTATGCATCTCATCTGCTTTAATTGTTTTGTCTTGTTCATTTATATTGTGTTGGTCAATATGGTCAATATGTCTATTGGTTTGCTATATTGGGACCTTTTTCGGGAGTTGTGTGTCTATGTCTTTATGGGCCAGTAAGTGTTGCTGCATGTTTTGCTTTTGTATCATATTTCATTTGCTTTCTCAAAGTTGTACATAGTTATTTTATTTTCAAGTTTATATATAAATGATATTGATTTTGTTAGCCAACCTGATTACATGTTTAGGCGTATTTTTACTATGTCGTTGAAGATTTATATGTATTACCTTGTGTACATTATATATGTATATTATTGTCATTTTACAGTTTTGAGTAGCAATAATACAGGTAGAGAAAAAGATTGAATTGAAGATGTGTGTGTTGTGCCAAATAAAGGTGGGTACATACTCCAAATTTCCTTATATATACCAACAAATGATCACCGCTCCTCGGTTCTTTTTTCGCAACGCAACACAAAAGTATTTCTCTGATTTGGTGACCTGCTCGATGAATGCTCGCCTTGTTGTTCTCACCTTTCTTGTCGTCATGCATGGTGCATATATATACTCAGCAACTCAATCTGAGAGATCGCGATATGGGTGCGATTGAAATATTGTCATTTCTTTCAACTGCCGTTTGACAGCTCAGACACATAAAAATGTCTTCGGAAAAGGTATCGCAAAGAACCCTGTCAACCCTGTGTAAAATTGAAGAAGGTCAACCGATTTACATTGCAATTTCGGGAGTAGCATCTGGTAAATTATGCCGAGAAACATGTTAAGAGATGAAGAGATACGGATTTTTAGCATTCAAACTTAATTTCAGGTCAAAAATTGTAATATTTCTGCTAAACTTTGCGTTAAAAGATTAAAATAAATCGAAGGATGGCATATATTAAGCGAATACACTACTATATTGCAAAGAAGCAAATAGATAAGTTCAAACTAATCATCATAGAAGCTGGATACGAGTTACCTACCCTCGTACATTTAATATAATGATTACCATTAAACTTACAGCATCGCAAAAATATGGCTAATCCGAATCGGAGACGTGTACATTTTTAAGTACGTGCGAGGCAAAACATTGCAAAATAGAATCACTTGTAAAATCTTCTCATTAAATTCACAGGTTTTAACTTATTTTTTAAAACCTACGATGCTCACATGCTCATTTGTGTCTAAAATCATGTCCTCCGTTGCTCTCAGCCTTCCTGAGTACATGACTGCAATTAAAACCCTACAAAAACGAAACAACTGTTTCTTCCTTTCACTACTAGAAAATGAAACACATTACCGGATACTTATCTATCCATCTCTCTTTCTGTTTTTCATACATAACATGTTCACATCATTTTTTCAGCATATTACTACATTTTTTATGCAAACAAGTTTATACGATAACCATCGACATCCTCAGCATTAGTATTTTTTATTAAATGTCTTCTTCTGCACTACACTCTAAACTCTTTCAAATTCAAACCTCAGCCATTACCTTACCCGTTCAGTTAGGACAGGGAAGCTTTTTTTTGTTTTCAGAGGAAGACACAGAAAAAAAGTCAACTTACTACCTCAAAGTCATTGGGCATATATGAGAACCAGTTTGACGGGACACTAATAAAAAACAGTCCCTGACAAAAAGGTGTACAAGGAAGCAAAGAGATGCCCAAGAGCCAGGAAAATCCTTTTTCTTGCAATGAAGTGTTATGATTATTATTACATTCCCCTAAAATGCCCCCGTCTTCTTATGCCATGTTAGCTAACTGTTGTAATCTCTTAATACCTACGAGTTTATGGCTGACAGCGGTGCACAATAATTCTACTACTCGACTCATACATTCGTGGCCTATGCCAACTTTACTGTCGTTGTATAATAATCTGTGTTCCTCTTGCCAATGCCAACAATAAAGTGTTTGAAATTTATTTACAACACCAACGCTCTTCCAACGATAATGCTTTTTATCATGTACATATGTGATATGCCCCTATCTCAAGTTCTCACTGTTGTTGTTACATATACACCTGTTATATATCATATCAATAAGAAAAACGATAATGCGAATATTACTGTTTACCAGTTTTACACTCTTCTGGTATTCCTTACCCGTTGCAAAATGGGCATGAACAACAATGGCTCGTATCAGCAGAAAATATCACGCGTATACCGAAATGCAAAACAATGACTTCGGATCGGTCATTGTTTGCCGCAGTCCGAGCGTATTATTATTAAAATAGTGCATAGATTGCCAACTACTCCTGATTTGCGTTGGCTTATGAATGGATGATCGTACAGTACATTGAGGGTGGTTACGTTACTCCAGAAGAAGAAGAAAGAAGGGCTGGTTGTAAAGAAGAACGGTATTAGCACAGCGTAGTGTCGTCACCCTTTAGTCGGGTTTTATCTGTAGAAGTGTCTGGGTCCCAGCAGAGCCGGGCTCAAAATTAAAAGGGGTCATTGAAATAAAGATTGCATTTATTTTTTATTAGTTTTTTATAAAAGTTTAGCAGATTAATTTCAAGATGGCAATTTCCAGCGCAGTGACGCTGTGCTGCTGTTTAGTACCATTGTTTGTGTCACTTTCGTTTGGATATAATATACGAAATATTGAGTTACCAACACTTCGAGTCGCCATTTACCCAACAATTTCAAATGAGGAAACTGTACTACATAAACCACCAAATTCACAGTTAATTGTTGGAGAGGGAGAGGAAATCGCTTTGAAAAGTAGAATAAAATTGGAATGTGAGGCTGGCTACCCCGTTCAATTTATTTACACTGGGGATGGAATGCCAGAATATACAACAAACACAAGTCAACAAGATAATACAAAGGACGTGGATGGTAGTAGTATCACCAAACCAAGACAAATTTTTGAAGCCCAATTGTTCATAGGATATGCAAGATCGCTGGGATACTATGATAGCGGAAAATATACGTGTAGAAGTTTGCAAGATGCAACTAGAGCCTCTCATTACTACCTGTTTGTTTCCGATGGGAAACTTTTTGTAAGATCTGATGGAGATACCATATACTTCCGGAGGTCAGACTTGTCTGTCAGAATTCCGTGTAGTGTTACCAATCCGAAAGCTGTCGTTTCCTTGCAAAAGTCTGTAAATGTAAGTTATAACTGGGAAAACGTTTAAAACCAACTGGCTAATGTTTGTAAGATGTAATAGCATGTTGAAAATTGTTCTACATTACTTTTTATTAGGGTCTAGTACAATGTCCATTAAATGATTCCATTTCTTTCGAGCCAACTGCCGGATTCCACGTAAAAATTTCAAACAGATTCGACCCCGCTGGAACCTACGTTTGGTATTAAATATTTGTTACAATAATTATTATAATAATTATTTACATTTATTATAACATTTATTTTTACTATTTGTTAGCACGGCTGGAAACAAAGGAACTTATCAGGCAATGCAATACGTTTTAGTAGCTGATGGGCAATGTAAGACATTTTTTTAATCGCCATTTCATACATTACTATCTCTTCTACATGTAAATTTTAACTGTCAACATTACACATTTCATGAAATTATAAGCTCCACCATCCACATCTCCGGATCGCAATCAATGCCGTAGAGATGTAGACTGCTCAAACGACCAAGCATGTCTCAATACTGGTAACTGCGGTTCTCCTTGCTCAGCTAGTTGTGGACAAAATACAAGTTGCAGAACTGTAAATCATTTGGCCCAATGTAAGTGCTTACCTGGATTTGGAGGAGATCCATACATTGCATGTCGTCAGACACAGTCAACACCACCAACTCCACAACCCATTCATCAGGATGATCCATGCCACCCATTCCCCTGTGGCAGAAACACGGTTTGTGATAATCACAATGGAATCGCAAAATGCTCTTGTGCCCAAGACTATCAGGGCGACCCTTACTACAGATGCTACCCAAAAAGAGATAGCAACCCATGCAATCCAAATCCATGTGGACCTCACAGCAATTGCGTTAACAGAAATAACTATGCTAGCTGCTCTTGTGCACAAGGTAATTGACCATTAATAAACACCCACCCACATCAAACCTAGTTCATATAATGTCAAACGAAAAACATGTTTTCAGGATTCATTGGAACTCCTCCTCACTGCAGAGCAGAATGCGAAAATGATCAACATTGTGGCTACAACCAAGTTTGTCGACAGTACCGTTGCAGGAACCCCTGTGAGGGAGCTTGCAATGATATCCCAAACACGCAATGTCGAGTAATCAACAAACGACCTGTTTGTGCCCGAGTCCAGTATAGATGCCCACCTGGATATTATGGACGAGACTGCTCCACTGTTTATGAGCGTGAAACTGTAACTTCGCAATCACAACCACCTGTAATTGCAGTACCAAATGAAGAAACTCCTGAGCCAGAAGTTATCTCCCCATGTGTTCCGTTCCCTTGTGGTTCAAATGCTGAATGCACTACCAGAACGACAACCAACGCAGCTTTGAATGAAACCACGGATGTGGCACTTTGCCAATGTCCACCAGGAAAGACTGGCAATGCAGATGTAGAATGCTTTGCTGTTGATGAACTTAAGGGAAAGAGTGACGCACTTGATGCAGAACATCATGATTTACCTTCATCCGATGATGAGGAGAGAACGGAAGAACCTATTGTACAAGATGTCTCATCATCTGTAGCACCATCCACAACAGTGGAGCCTTTGACCTCTACAACTACTACAGGTTCCACTACAGCCGCAACCACCACGACGACGACGACGACAACTACAGTAGCTCCAACTAAAGCTGCAAAGAAGTGCGGAACTAATGCAATTGCCATTCTATCTCCAGACGGGAAATCCGTTTGCTCATGTCCTGTTGGGTTTACTGGTTTGGCGTCCATCGAATGTCACATTTTGAGTAAGGAATATCCTGCTGATGATGACATACAATACGATTACGTTGTTCTTTAAATAATTTATACTTCAATCTTTGAATGTAACTTATTTCTATAATCTTATTATAATGCAAACTGAATAAAAAATATATTTGACAATGCAGATGAAGACCAACAATTGGCTGATGAAGGAAATGAATCAAATCTTGTTGAGCCTGAGTACTGTGATGGGGCAAACACTTCCATAACTTGTGGAAACAATGCATACTGTGCCATCATAAATGGAACGGAAACTTGTCAATGCATGAGACCCTTCAGGGGTAACCCGGAAATTGGTTGCGAGTTGCAATGCGACTCTGACTCAGATTGCCCCAGTCAATACAAATGTTATGAAGAGAGTGGCAGATGTGTCGATCCGTGTGAACCGACTTTGCAAATGTTTTTCAAACAATGTGGAAGAGATGCGTTTTGTAAAGTGGAGGATCACAAGCCAGTATGTTACTGTCCTAAAGACTTGCCTCATGGAAGTCCAGAGCTTCATTGCAAAGAGGTAAGGAAAAATACCTCATCATAACAATTTATAGTTGTTTTTTTCTCGCAATTACAATTCGCAAAAAATTGGTTATTTTTAGAAAGCTTGGATGCCCACCCACTTGCCACCCAGCCCGCTTCCAACTTGCGATAAGAAGGCTGATGACTGCGGAAATAACACAGAGTGCCGAATTTTTCATGATTCCAATACTTACTGCGTTTGCAAACCGGGTTACTACGGATCACCTTATGGAGAACCTGGTTGCGAGCTAGGTCTCCAGTGCAAGAACTCAACGCAGTGTCCTCCGAGCAAAGAATGTATCAATGGAAAATGTCTAGACCCTTGCAGAAGCAAACAAGTTGATTGTGGCTTGCATGCGGGCTGTAGCTCAGATGAACACAAAGCCAAATGTATTTGCAATATTGGAACAATAAGAAATCCAGATGGTGCCTGCGAGCCCGTGAAAGGTGCTCTTGCCGAGAGAATGGCTTTCTTCAGATCATTTGAAGATTTTAGAAGAAAGTGAAACTACATAAAAATTACCTGTGAATAATTGTAATTGTTCCATTTTAAATAAACTATTTATCCATTAAAAGAGATGATCCGACCTGAGGAATACTAATTATTTTTGGACCTATGAAATTACAAAGCCATCGCATAAACTCATCAATAAACGCAAAGCTACAACTTTTTGAACATTTTGTAAACTGAATTAAATTAAACAAACATGAACGATTGTTAAAAGTGAAAATCCGACAAAATGTGAACCATCAACTATAAGTTGCAAATTTGTAGCTAAATTTATGTATTTAGGCACAGAAGAAAATAAAAGTTTTAATTAATTTTAGTGGTTCGTCCTTTATTTGTAGGCTTGTCATCCTTAATTCTCTCATGCATTCCTGCTCCCATGAACTATGAACCTATTCATTCATGGATGTTCACATCCTCAGTCGCAACATAATCATCAAATTCAAAAACAGAATTATTATTATATTTCTGTTTCAAAGAGGATAAGGATATTTTATAATGATGAATTAACGTGACTAACTGCACTAAACTGATAGTGACGCTCTTGTTTTCGCGATAGTGAGAATGAACTTGCTTTGCGACTATACAGATCTCAAATGACTATACCAGTAGTAAGTACTCATGTAATTTTATATATATATTTTTATACCCCTGAGAAAAAAGTGAATGAAGAAAATGAATGAACGTGAGAGTGAGAATGAGTGAGTAATGAGCATTTGCACGTATTTTTAGACGGATTTATTTGTTTGTATGAAGAATTGTGAACAAAATCTTAACACAATGACTGCTATCTATTCGCGATATCAAGATTGCATCCCTATATTTATACCACTTCACACTGCATTCTACCGCCGCCGCATTGTCACGAATACATATATTTCTAGACTTTTAATAACGTCGCATCACATAGCTTTCTCTCATTCTCCCATTTCCTTGCTCCGTCTTAATCATCATCATTTCAAGTAAACAATGTCAATGCCAATAAATAACTGATAAGACAAGGGATGCAGCATACCACAAAGATTATTTCAGGTATATTTATTATTATTGGCACTGCTGGCAATTCAACTTTTCTCTGTTCAGGCGTGTGTACACAACCCATAAACATCACTGTCCCAAGAGAACGGAGGAAGTGAACCAGCTTTTTTCTGAAAAAGCGTTTGAGAAGCACCGTTGACTTGACTTCTTTTTATTAAAAAGCCGGATATGGTCGGACGCTGAGCTGGGTGCCAGCCTTCACTTCACAATAAATTTATTATAGAGTGGTGGTACCTAACCTTATGTTCATGATGACGGTTGCACATGCCTTACCTGTCTACTCCATTTTTATTCGCATTTATCTTAACTACCTATCACCATTGTTCCTTTACTCTATTAACATTTTAACTCTTTTTTACTGTAAAAATTGTGTTTCCACATTGCATTGCAAGCTGAGTGGAATGTACTTGATGTTTTACTAGATGAGTTGAAAATAACAATCCATCCCATGTAAAGACAATGATGATCTTGTGAAATATTTGAATAAAACCTGCCTTCTTATTTCTCCTGCCTCAAGGGCTATTTCTCTGTACATGTCTGAATAATAAAGTCGTAATGTATGCAGAAACGTTTAAAACTTTACTCACATTTCATATCTTTAATCCGTCTGAAAAGATAGAAAAGGTTGTGCTTTTTACAATGATCTGTTTTAGTGAACTTGGTTGCAGCAGTGACTTGTAATTAAGCGTTGCAGCGAACCATTTCATCTCATCATATCTTCATCTCTATAAACAGCGTCTTAAAGGGAGCATAACACCTTTTTCCCAATTTGTAATCACATTGTAATATCAATTTAATGTTACGGGGGGAAAAGAATAAAGTTTTTTTTGCTTCAAAATTATTATAATTTGTAATAATGAGGTAATACTCACATTTCTTGATCGTGATGCCGTAAAGGCCGTGGCTATCGTTTTTTTGGGGTAAAATCGTTTCAAGTGAAAACTAAAAATGTGAAACAATTGCATCAGTTTTTGCCAATTTTCCTATATCCACCGAGCCAATATGACGTGCGGACTACCAGGTGAAGCAAGCACGAATAAAAGAACTCGAGTTAAAATGTTTCCTCAGCGGAATTATAGCTTTTTACAAAGATTTGCAATCTTGTTGATAAGTCAAAGTGTGTTGATTACGAGTGTCGAGTGCTTTTCCCCACTGTGGGATTCAGTGAAAACCCAAGTGTTCCAAGAGTATGAAGTTCTTGAGGCGAGAGGTCAGATCTCTGTTGTTCGTATCAGACTGAAGAATATCAAAGATCATGAGTTAATTGTAGGGGGCAATGTGAAACCAAATAGCCGTCTTATCTTAACTTGTACAGCGTGGTACCCTTCAGAGTGGTAATTCTCCTAGAAATAGCCGTCTTGGAAGGTTTTCAAATATTTAATTTAGAAATACATCTAATTTTTGAATAAATATTTTGAAGGGTGTATTCTGGAGACGCTGATCCGACATACCATTCCAACACAACAATTGAAAACCTTAGCCTAAATGGCCAAGTTCTTCCAGTAGATGAAATGAATGGGGCAAAACGATACGTCGCTACGGTGGTTATTGGACCACGAGGTGTGAAGCAAAGCGATACCGGAAGGTAGATTATAACAGAATAAAATAGAATAGTCTAGTCATTTCAAAACAGTGTACTGTTCTCCCAATGGTGACACGATAAATAGATAAGTATACTAACGTAAGTGATTTGGATTAATGCTTCCAGGTATAACTGTATGACAGCGAGTCCAGAAACGGGAATGAGATATAAAACATTGTCTGCATACTTTCACCTCTTTGTCCCAGGTATAGTAAATCATAATTTCAAAGTATTCGACTATGAAAGTATAAAGCAAACTACAAGATCAAATCAATTTCGTACATACAGGAAAAACATTGTTCACAAGGAAGCGTGGTGGAACGATTCTGTATGACCTAAGGAAATCACCAGCCCGAATACCATGTGGAGTTACAAATCCTAGAGTAGCTGTCTCACTTCAAAAACTTTCCAACGTAAAGCGTTGTCAAACCTAATTTTCCATATTGCTATTTTATTAGAAATCTGCCTTAAAATCAATCATACGTGTGTGCATTAATTTTATTATTAATTTCGTCATTTAGGGAAATTTGATCAATGTGGACAATGAAACAATGCTTTATCATCCCATTAGTGGTTTTTATCCACGACAAGACATCCCTGGGACGTATGTTTGTACAGCGGCATTTAACAAGGCTTTTGAGTTGCTACATTTTACATTAGTTCCAAAAGCTGCTGCATCAGGTATGTGTCAATCATGAACATTCAGTGAAGCTTCAAACAATACACGAAGTATTCCGATTAAATTAAACACATAAAACTATTGTCTTGATACACATTATTTTTACCAGCACCTAATATCAAGCAATCTGCTGAGGAGGACCTTGAATGGTTATTCAACTCCTTCAAGCTTGGACAATCTAACAGAATCCGTTTAAGCACAAAGCGTCCAAGTACATACACATTCAGTAATAACAAGAGGAAAACAACTGAAGCTCCAGAAAAACTGAGCAACATTTGGAAACGACCAACTGACGAGGCAGGTGAAGATACTGAAACTGAAGATCAAGCTCAACAAGCTTCCCTAGAATCGCCACCGTCACGGCCTGGAGTTTCAACCTACCGTCCTGTATACGTCCTCTTTGCAGAAGACCTAGACAAGCTTCAGAAAACCACTGAGCGCCCAAGCGCCAGTGCCAGCGGAAGTGCAAGTGCTAGTGTAGCGCAGCGAAGAGTCTGAAGAGGAAGAAACGGAAGCTGAAGTTGAGGAGTCCTTTGAGAAAACATTTGAAGAGAAAGAACCACAACATCAGTACCATTTTGACTCCCAAAATCAAGATAACGCCCCTATTCTCCTACAGCAGTTGCTGGCTTCAACAAAAAGACCTACACCTACCCCAGCTTCCATGCGTCCTTCCTTGCATCACCACTATGCCACAACATATCTGCCTTTTCTAAACTTTTTGAATTCGGAATCTGCCATGGTGCATTATAAACCTTTTCAAAATCCTGGAAGACCATTCTTAACTCGACAAACAACAACCCCTCGACCCACGCCGTTTCAAGGACATATTGTATATGACTTGCAAACCAATAAGCTCGTGTTACACAACGCAAATAATGGAGGAACCAACACAAGGCCAACCGGAGGAATCATTACAAGACCAACTACGCAAAGGCCAACAACTCGACGACCAACTACCCGATTTAAAATCCCGTCTTTACCAACGGAAAGATGGCCTTCATCTTCTTCAAAGAAGACTAGACCCACTCCAAAAACAACTACGACTACAACAACTCCCCCTCCCCCATCGATTCCAGATACCGTTGTTTGTATCAACTCACCGTGTGGTGCTAATGCTAAATGTTATGCAAATACAGTTTACTACCATAAGCAAAAGGAAACACGACGAGAACCGGCTTGCAAATGTTTGGAGAATTATCATGGTAGGTTTTTTCCAGCATTATTACCGGGAGGCAAGCGAGGAGTTAATTAACCCAAATGAAATGAATTTTAACCTATTCCTCTTTTTCATTTTTCATAGGAAATCCATATTTAGAATGCCGCCCGCCCTCTCCAGAAGAAACTGATTATATCAGTTTTAACAACACTGGACTTTTCAGCAAACGAGCAGGTCAGCCCACTCCAGCAATCGATTTGGAGCTGGAGGAAGGACATTTGCAAAATTCTGATGTTTTTCATTCAAATGAGCCTGTCATAGTGGATCTTAGAAAAAAATAAGATTCACAACAGAATAATATTTACAACCAGTATTTTACGCATAATATAATAATATAACAATGTTCATTTCTAACATTGAAAACTGCTCAGCATCATAAGCTTTTATTATTATTATTATCATTTAGCTTTACCAAAATCCATCACACATTCTTCATCTACCCTATGGAACATGTTCTTTTACGTTGCTGAATTGTTACATTTAAGAAATCTTGTTGGAAATTATTAGTAATGTGTGGTTGACTAACGGCTTATCTTGAGTACTTATGATATTTTATACATATCTACATAATTTATTATGTACAGTGTAGATTGTAGATATTTCTAATCGCGTTAAATACAAATTACTTACTGTAATATCAGACGACTACATTATATCTATGCATATATGATTTCATTTGTTTCATCGATGTGTGGTTAATATCCTTTCCTGCCTCTGAATCTTTGCCTTGTGTCCAGCTATTAAAGATGTAAGACAATATTATCCTCAACGAAAATACATTCAGAACATTTAGGGGTATTTGCATTCTACTTACAAGGGCTCGTTTGCATTCGAAAAATGTCTGGCGAAGAATGATACAGTCTTGTGGCACGGAACCGTCATCAACTTTCAAACATTCTCTAGGTGTTTTATGGTTCTGGCAAACAAAAAAACAAGTTTATTTAACTTTCAAGGCACCAGCATTTACTGGAGTTATCATTACTTTTATTCTTTTGGTTATCTTTCATCATGTTACCTTCTTAACGCAGTCACTTTCTTGCAGGCAAAACTTCAATTCTTGCCTTAGCCCCGCACAAGGTCGATGATCTTCATTCTGAACTGTATCCTCATAAAACTGTGACATTTTCAGACGCCAATCTAAAAACAAATTATTAATTAATTAATTAATTAATTAATAAACGTGATAGTCAACATCGATAAGGACATCCTTTTTCATAACTCACCTGGCGTCCTCGAATCGTTGTCTGGTTGAGCCATAACTTCCAACTTCAATTTTGATAATATGCGAAAGCAAAATCGTCCTCAATTTTCTCCGACACCAAACCTCACAAGACGAATAACTTGGATAACGGAAGCTACCAATCTGTCACTTCAAAGTTAATCAATTAATTGTATAACCTTATCGAACTTTTATAAATCAACAATTGGATCTTGTAAAAAAAAGTAAACACGAGAAAATCAGCAGATGTTTATTTACTTGCTTACGGACAAACGTATCTCCATTCCCCAAAACACATGCGCCAATGTTGCCGTGCGTGTGTGTGGTATTTGTACAGAGTGCATTGAAGATCTACACACAACAATTCCATGATCCACATGTTCCACAGGATGTTTAGCATTTGTTTGGGCAATTTCGGCATTTTGAAAGCAATCAAAAGTGGAATTGATCAGTTAAAAATAATTTTGAGGTTTGCAATCGAGATATGTGTTATCGTGGACACTGATTCGTTGAGGTTGTTACTGTGAATTAAACTATTAAGCAAGTGGAGTAGATAATCATGTCTTTGTTCGGTCGTAAAGACTTCAAAAAGCTGGCAGGTAAATTGATAACCGACTGACTTTAAATCTTGTGGACAATCAGCAATTGATTGGTTCTTATAAACCCTAAATGTTATTTCCTCTTGCAGACGCAGCATCCGGAAGAAGGGGAGGCAAGAAAAATGAGAAGAGTTTAAGCAAACGGCCAACCAAACCTAAAATTTTTCAGATTGCCGAAACGCCACTAGGAATTGACGCTCCGTTTTTAGGTGGCGATTCGTCTGGTAGTGGCTCATTTAACTTTCTCTCTTCGTTGGATTCGGATTCTCTATTTGGGCCTACCGAGTCGTCTCTTTATTCTCCATTATCGACCGGTTCCAGTAAAGTTAGCGGAGGTGGTGGACGAAATAAAATTGTGGAAGCAGCGCTAGCATCCTCAAAATTGAGTACCTTAACTAGTGAAGGACCCATCGAGCCCAGTCCGAGGTTGGGGAAACGGAAACTGAAAGCTGCCAAAAAGCATGCGAAAAGTTTAACAAAAGGATCTGCCTGGTTCAATATGGCAAAGCAGGAGATAACGAAAGAGAAAAAGAATGATTTGGAAGCCCTCAAAATGAGATCAGCAATGGAAGGCATTCATCATTACAAACGTAATAATATGACCCACACTCCCAAATACTTTCATGTTGGGACGGTTGTCGAAAGCAAGGCTGATTTCTACGCTTCTCGCATCCCCAAAAAGCAAAGGAAGAGCACGTTGGCCCAAGAATTTGCTGCGGATTTTGGAATGGATTAAGTATAATAAATGTTCTTTAAAAAATGTTTTTCTATAATAATATCGTTTAATGTTCTTATATGTAGTCTATTTTACATAACGAATCTGTACAGTAATTATTAATTACAATTTTATTGCATTTAATGTCGATGTTACAGAGTTAACGTATAAAAGTCCCAGTTTTCTACAAGCTCAGTTGGTTTTTTGTATAATTATTATTGTTAAAAGTTTTATATCCATTCGCTATAATGTACCATTAGGACAAGATAGAAGGATAACTTTGGCAGTGAAAAAGGTTATTAAAAGTACAATTATTAATGTGACTGCATAATGTTACTAGATTGGGTTAGCAATAGTTTATTGGGTAACTTGGCACTTATGGCAGTGGTAGCAGCGCTTATCATTGGTTAGCTAGCCGTAAATTAATATTAGTTAGTGTGGACGACTGGAAATTTAGTGTGATTAGTATTGCAACTAACGGAGGTGTAACGGTAACTGAAAAACTATGCTATATATTGTTAAGTTAAGTATAAAATGGCACTCCGAGACAGATGAACATGCGGAAAAGTTATAGGTATTCGTTAAATAGCACATATAGATTCATCCTTTAAATTTCGTAGTTGTTAGAATTTGGCACACATATTGCAACACGCACTCTACTACCTACTTAATTTGAACTGGATTGCCTGAATACAAAATTTTACATGGTTTGTACAAAACTGTAACCTATACCTATTTCTAACTACACTATGACTGTCTCTTCTTCTTCACTCAACTCAATCAAGGTTATCTATCCATCCGTCCGACCGATCGATTAAGATTCCATACATACACTATTATAAGCTCATCATTTCTACATTTCCTTCCAATATATAATCATATTGTACGAATATCATTGGTATACATTCATTTTCCTTAAAGTTCTACGACGTTGCAAATCATATAAAGAGAAAGCTCTTAGAAATAATAACTTACATTAATCATTTAAAAAATTACAGTTTCTACAATAAATAGTATAAATTATGCCTAAATGATTTAATGTAAGGTATATCTTTGAAAATTAGCACCCAATTATATAAAACTCTATCGTGACGAAGGTCCCTTCTTTCCTCCGTTGAGTGCACCGGATGGTTGGAAGTTACAGAATTCACAGAAGCCTGGAGGTCCTTGTGGTCCTGGTCCTCCTCTTACTCCAGGTGAACCTCTTATTCCTGGGTCACCTCTCTCTCCTTGTCTTCCTTGAACACCAACACCAGGAGGACCAGAAGAACCTATGCAAAGATGCAGTTTTGCTGAAACATGTCCTATCGTAACGTTTGAATTGAAGCTATAACAAACCATTGCGATTGCAATAAAAACTAACCTGAAGGACCAGGTGGACCTGGCGGGCCTTCAATACCAACGCCTTCAGGACCTCTTTCTCCTGGTTCACCTCTTTCTCCCTTTGGACCTTCTGGTCCGCGTGGACCAGGTATACCTGGCAGTCCCATGAATCCTCTCTCTCCTTGAAGACCACCTCTTCCTGGATCACCTGCATTTACCAATTTTTGTCAAATATGGGCAAACTAAAGAGTTTGTTTTTTCAAGCATAGGTAAGCAAAGCAGTATAAATTGGTTTTAGAAGCGCATATACAGCGGCGAAGCATTGAACATTCATCGATGAACATTAATTATTCGAAACTTATAAAGGAAACCGGCATTCAAACCAGTTCACACCTCACCACATATACAACCTTTTTCGTACCAATACTTTATATTCAGGTAAGAAAAAATATGTCCAAAAGTTTATTGTAATACAAAGTTACTGCAAAATTTGAAGATGTGTGTATATAGAGGAGAGTTGGGAACTGATTTGTTTGCCTTAGAATAATGTGGTTTTTTTAGTATGAATCACGCTATCTAATAATTTTGAGAACTTAATGTTTTGTTTTAATTTTGTTAGTCATTTCAACTGACTACATTAAAATTTTAAAAAATACTTATGTGGTGAGGTGTATACCTGGAATGCCCTGCTTTCCAGGACGACCCATACGTCCCGTTTTGCCCACACCAGGATGACCTGGTGGGCCACGCAGTCCTCTTATCAATTCTTCCATACGATCTACGCTCATACATCACAATAGCAAATGGACAAAAACTTTTTAACATTGCAACAAAGACATGCATGGGCGTAACAGATACAATTTTATAACGACACCAGTAGCTTTTGAATCCCCTAATTAATGTAATATAATATACTAATCTCTTTATACTAGATAGTTCCAAGATCAGGCACTGCGGAAATATGAAACTTTGATTGAAACAAATAATCAATGCTCATTGCATCACATTTAAAGCTTGCCAATTGTAAACTAGCACATTGATCGGAAACCCGATAAAAAGCGAATCTGCTTTTGCGTGACATGCAGCAGTAACGTGGATCATCTTTAAATCAAACCTGGAGGTCCTTGGGAGCCTGGAGGACCAAGCCTACCGGGTTTACCACGACCTGGTAAACCAGGTGGGCCTATGAGCTTAGCTGTGAGCTCAGCCAATTGATCTGTACATTTTAGGTTTGTGGTTAATCGCCATTATGTTTCATACAGTAATAAATGACAACTATTCATGACATTGAGTGATTTTACAAATTGAAACGAAGAAACATTGATTTTGTATTTCTGTGTGTCCATGTATTGGTTTGGGAATGAACACCTTACCTCGCAGAACAGATGCACAAATGTCCCGGAGTTCACTTTCGGAGAAGCTTCTGCCCTGTTATAAGAAGTGTGTTTGAATTAGGCATTACGATAAACAGAGATTGGAGTTATGGCATTTATTTAAAATATTTACTGGAGGGCCGGGTAATCCAGGCATTCCAGGGGTTCCTCTCTGTCCACCAGAACCTGGTGGGCCTGGGGATCCAGGCGTCCCTGGCATGCCAGGTGTTCCAGCTTGACCTGAAGGTCCTCGTTCTCCATTTGCCCCACGTTCTCCAGGCTGTTACAAGCAAATAGAGTAGTAGCATTTGGTAAGGTTATCAATAAAGGATTGATTCCAGTCTAAATCATTACCATTCCCGTCATTCCTGGCAACCCTTGTGGTCCTCTGTCACCTGGCATTCCACTTCCGCTTCCTAGTAATCCTGGACCAGGATCTCCTGGTGGACCTGGAGGTCCTGCGGGACCCATTGGACCATGTTTCCCTTCAAGTCCGGGGATACCGGGAGGTCCCATCATTCCTACTTGACCGGGAGAACCCTATCAACAATAACAACGCAACTATAATGTTTGCTCTCTCGTCAGTAATAATACTGGCAATTTCGGTCCGGAGGTTTGTTCTACCATCATTCCCATTGTTCCAGCTGGTCCTGGCGCACCTGGCAAGCCTTGATCACCTCTATCTCCCTTTGCCCCCGTTCTTCCGGCTTGTCCAGGCGTGCCAGCTTTACCAGGCAATCCTTGAGGTCCTTCCCCACCACGCTGTCCTAAGTCACCCTTATCACCTCTTAAACCCTAAGAATAACAAATGTATAAATGAGCATTAACTTGACAAAACTACAGCAATAATCTAAGGGGAAACTGTAAAAAAATTACTTACTCGTTCGCCCTCAGGTCCTTGTTTACCCTCTGGTCCTGGTAAGCCTACTAAACCAGGTTCGCCCCTAGGGCCAGGTGTCCCTTGTTCGCCTCTATCTCCCTTAGGACCATCTTCTCCTGCGGGTCCCATTGGTCCTACTTCACCTGGAGGTCCAGGATTACCAGCAGCTGCCGCTGCACCAGGCAATCCAGCTTCTCCATCCCTTCCGCGCTCACCTTTGAGACCTGGAGCTCCTTGAATTCCATGAGTACCCATTGGTCCCTATCAGCATATACGACGCTTGTTTAACATTGCATTTCATAACACAACTAAAAATCCTAATTGTAGTTAAGCTTCACAAACAGGTAGACCAATAAGTCCAGGTGGTCCTCTAAGCCCAGCTATTCCAGAAGGTCCTTGTTCACCTTTTTGTCCGGGTAACCCTTGAAGACCCTCTCTTCCAGATTCTCCACGTGAACCATCAACCCCAGGAATTCCTGCAGAGCCTCTGTCACCTGCAATTAATATTTGCAAATTTAAAGACCTCACATTGCTTAACGCTTACATACGAATTGCATTTTTTACAAACCTTTTTCACCCCGCGATCCAGATTCACCCTTTTCTCCACGCTCACCACGTGGTCCGGTTGCTCCTTTTGGACCAGGCAAGCCTGCGTCACCAGGACACCTGGATTTCCAGGTGGTCCAATAACAGGTCGCCCACTGGCAACACCTTGCACAGGGCCAGGAGCACCAGGTTGTCCCTAAATCGTAAACAAATATTTGGTCGCAGTATCTGCTTCCAAAAATCTAGAACATAAGAGTAATTTCTGATTTTTTTTTATAAAATCATACTGGAGGTCCGGCTTGTCCCCTACTTCCCGGCAATCCTGGATTTCCAGCTTCACCCTTAAAGCCTCTAAGCCCTGCCAAACCGTCTCTTCCTTGTGGGCCAACTGGTCCTGGTTCTCCTACAGGTCCTGATCGTCCAGGTAAACCATCGTTTCCTGTAAGCCCCTAAAGCAAAGTAAAAACACAGTGGCTTAAGACAATGTACAATAAGTTCATTTTACATTGACTAAGCAGTTATAAAGCACACTTACTGGAATACCCCGTTCTCCCTTGTCACCCTTTGGTCCTGATGGACCAACAACTCTGGCAACGTCACCAGCTGGGCCTTGAAGACCAATTGGTCCAGGCAAACCCTGTGGTCCCAAAATACCCCGTTCTCCCTTATCTCCTTTGTCCCCTGACTCCCCTCGTTCACCTCTTGATCCAAATGAACCGTCATTTCCACGCTCACCTTTCTGTCCCTTTAGTCCTGTGGAACCCGTTAATCCTCGTAAACCTTGCGGCCCTTGTGGTCCAGGTACACCCTTAATATAAGACAATGGAAGCGACTTATCTAGATATTCTCTTGTATTTTACCTTTAATAATAAATTCTGTAGAAGCGTTTTGTTACCCCTGGTCCGGGAAATCCTCTTTCACCTGATTCTCCTCTGCGTCCAGGTTGACCAGATTGACCTTGTGGTCCTCTGTCCCCCCTTGGTCCAGGAAGACCATCCAAACCCTAAATTTTCATAATTAACTGATAGCTCTTCTCGTCTCACGTCTCATAATGCCTCGTTTAGAAATCTTACATCAGTTCCATTGAACCCTGCCGGTCCTTGTGGACATATCACATCGCAAGTTGGTCTCTCCTGCTCTTTTTTCTCCCTAACCTACAAATCAAATCCAAAAGAAACGCTCCACTTGAAAAACATTGCATAAACGCTGGTGCTTGCTAGCAATTGATAGGAAATATGATTGATTACCGGCAGCTCGTTGCATGTCTCTCTCTCCGGTCTAGTTGGATCACAGTTGAGCACCATCCATTGGAGATCAATCTATTTCAATTTTTTCATAAAATCATAAACAAGAACATTTATTGACGTTAGAGCAACCTATTTATTTACGCTCCTCATTAAAAGCCACTTTCTTTTAAAAATACGCATAGAAAAAGAAGCATTCCATTTTTAGATCAGGAAGCCAAAAAATGAAATGAGTAATAGTCGGGTTCAAGAATGCATTGCACATAATTTGAAGTCATTTGGGTTGAAAGGATGCAAAGGGTCTTGCACCGTTGAATGTCGGATATTACCCCAATTAATATAGCTTAAAATGTAATTTGTAGCTAATAAATGTGTTTTAAAGCTACTCATTTATTTCCTCGTGATAAATTTCGTATTTTGCAAAACATGAAAAAACATTTTGGTGCTCAAAAGAAAAGAAACAGAAAATACTAGTTGGCTTAATGCTCCTTGTTTGCTCACACAAGTGGAAGTCTGTTTGTGTTTGGCACAAGACAACACATGTCTCCACATTACATAATATGCCTGCTCTTTTTCTGGATCTGGAATTTTTCACGCTTCAACCAGAATGATGATGATGATCTTACATTTTTATCAGCATCTTTGCCCTGCTTGAAAAAACGTGTTTCTTTGCATTTACTCATGTGTGTACCTTTAAACTTTCGACCGTATCATCAACATGCGTGCACTCAGATAGTAATCCCGGTCGTTCGTCTTTTTAAGTACACAACTCATGTCAAGAACCCTCATCATCACAAAACACAGCTCATTTAAGTAATACTACAAGCCAACGTAATCATGCATACATATTGCCGCTATTACAGTTTTTCAGTCAATCCAAAGTCTGTTCAGGAAACGAGAGCAATAACGCTGAGACTGGGCTAAACTCCGAGTCAATGAAAAAGTCGCTATAATGATGATGAGGTTTGGGTTTATATAAGCCCACCTAGTTTATCACGGAAATCTCCCTACGTCACACAGTTCGTTTCAACCTCGTACAAATCAATGCGACTTTAATTCCTCCATTTCTACACGTTTGTACAATGAAATAGCTCAACCAGTCATTCTGTCAACAACTCAACACCTTCCTCACTCTCTCAAGGAAGGGAAGAGTGCATAAAGAAACATGGGATGATGACGACGAAGGAAGAGTAATGACTTGAAGAAAGGAAAGGGTCACAAATACAAGTGATGTTTGGATTTGAATTCAATGTGTTGTCTCCATTATTTATAATCATGTTAAAAAGTGTGACACATCTTCTTGGGAGAGAAGAACTTTGGCTTTAGCTTTGGCTTTGCTATCTCTTCCTTACGCAACAAGCAAAATTGCACTTGAGTTGAGTTGAGTCAGCCCAGAAGAGGAAAAACAAATGGATCCCACGGCGATGCTTATGGGATGTTGAAGCTGACTACAAAGTGCGAATAATAACATTTCTCTCGGTTTAAGTAGGGATCTACACAAGTGCTTACACTTTAGGGATTTTCGATAGCTGTCATCCAATATGAAACTGTCACATTTCATTTGTTGTGGGAGTGAATAAATATCCACTTCAGATGAGCACTTCTATCAAACTCTCTTTTGGGTGAGCTGAGAGTGTTTGTTGGCGTGGTATGTTTGCGCTGTATACAGTTAGTTTTTAGGTGCATAAACATTACCAACAACAAATTGAATAGTTTTTGTGCATAAATAGATTTCGTCACGAGGAATGTGCGTTCAAGTAGAGATATGCTTTGAAAAAATCATGGCAATAAATCAAGATTGGAATTGAAGATGTATTATAATATTGTATATATAAATGTGCCGGCTCAACTTACAGGAACTGTGTTTGGATTGCCAGCAAGTTTCGCGATGGATATCTTGCCGTTGACATCAAGTGGCCCACGGATTTCTAACGACTCGCTACCCACCTCTTCGCAGTCGGCGTATAACAAGACTCGATCTCGGAACACACCGAAATGGAGCTTGTGCCAGTTACGGTCAAACACCTACAAAGTGTATAAGGAACATTATAATAAATATTTTTGGTATCAGAAAGAAAATAAATTTGGTGTTGGCAAACTTGGAGTAACATGATAAATTTGTAATGTGAGACGGGAAATAAATTAAGGGTGATGATCCGAAGAGTGCAGAAAATGAAAAAGTTACATGCATTTTTTACCTCAACATTTTTAAATGCTAGTGTTTGCAATTTTCCTTCGTAGTCCACGATGGAAAACTCAACGGTATCGGAGCGAGGATTTAGAGTGATGGCAAATTGGGTTCGATTTTGGACGTCCGACATGTGAATAATGTGCCAGGGAGTTTTTGGGGGTTTCCTCGTTCTCCAGGTGGTAATGAAACTGAACTGGTCTGGAAGTCCCAATGGAAAAATTTCTCTATAATGAGGAAAAAAGGGACAATGTTTTATGCTATATTCTCATAAACAAGACTAAGTAACTTGCTTCAAGTTTTACCTGGTGTCTTTTGTCAAGTCTACTTGTCTATCTAGTCGATAAGCTGTTTGTAAACGGTCGGAGCCCCTCACTCTTGTTACAGCATTTAATTCACCCTCCAATACATCCAACCTGTGATATAATAATAACGAACAATTATAATGGAAATGCAGTTTTATAAAGAACCATCAAAATTCGCATTAGTTTCTGGCAGAGCTTACCTAAATTTACGAATAAAGTCAAATGCCTGCAAGTCATCCTCTCCAGGTTTGTAGTCCGCACATGGCCCGTTCAGTTCATAAACTCCGTTGTAATCTATATATTTTACAATAATGCTGGTTAAATCACCAGCTCTATGCATTTAGAGAGAAACGTTAGCATCGAAAGATTTGAAACAACAGTGTAGATGATGATAGTTCACTGAACATGCAAAGTTGAGTTATGGTTAAACGATGAATTGGTTTTAAAATAGGATCAATTAATAATACCCAATTATAGATGATAGCAATTTCGTCCATAAGTAAGGCGAGGTATAACTTAAAGAAGAAATGTTTGTACGCGAATTATTTTATTAAATAGTATATGTTTCATGTTATGTTAACGACGATAATTCTACTACAATAGGGACTAGGGATCAGAGTTTATATTTAAGATTTTTGAGCTTGAAATATTGAAATCCAAAAAGAGAAAGAAGACAATCACACACGAAGTCAAGAAATGGTTTCATATTCCCCCATTTGATACAGGGCAATAAAAATGCTTATAACCTGCTGAAATAATATCGTAATACTCTTCAGTACCGGCCACATCACCCCTTTTAGGTCCATCTGTAAGATGACAGCGTTAAGTTTTATGACATTAGCAATGTATTATATACACCTTGTATTTTCCTTTGAAGATAGAAGAATTCTGCAACGCTTTGTAAAATTGTATTAAGTATGCGTGGCAATCCCATTATCACTGACTCGTTAGTGTATATAGTATGTACAAACGTCTATTCGATACGCTCCATTTTACAGCTTAATCAAGCTCATTCATCACTCTCCAATTTAATGAATGTGAGGCTTTAATTGCAAACCCTTTACCAGTTTTTAATTATCCAATTAGCTACCGGCTTTCAAAGTGTCAAGTGAAGATTCAGTTACCTATATTTCCATTAGCTTTAAGCTACCTACATATAAACTTTATGCGTGGGTCATCCCATAAATTATTGTCATAGGGCAGGACACCAAGATAAATGGGAGCTGATGTTGAATGTGCAATTTTAATTAAACGACATGGATCATCAAAGCGGGCGTGTTTTGCTGCCCCACATATAATAACCACTATGCTATTAATCACTTTTGCTTTCTATACGATATAATCATGTTTTACTATTAATATTTTCTTCATTTTCTTACCATCATCCTCTCTGTAAACTAGACGCACACTATCAAACTCGTCCACTTCAGGATCTTCGTATCCATACGCGTTCTCATCCTGTTGTGGTACTATATAGAATACATTTGTAAATCATCATGTACAAGAAACTCTTTGTCACGCTTCCAAATATGTGTCAAATGAACATTATTGTAATTTTTAGTTGGGACTAAAATGACAAACTTACATGCAATAACGGTTTTTAAAAGTCCTGCGAAGAGAATGCTGTACAATAGGATGCAGAATGGACCACGATCCCAGAGAATGTACCTGTCCGAAAATGAATTGTATTTTGTATATTTATCATTATCAAATGCATAATGAGTTACATCACTTTATGTGTTACAAAGCGTAAAAGGACATTTTTTTATAGATGTCGGCATTTCTTAAAATGTAGTTTACTGTAAATTATCTCAGCAACATGCAAGTGACAACGATCAGGTTACATTTACAACACATTCTTCCTGAGTTTTGGGCTACCCCAAAAGTTTCTTCATGTAAAACACATCTCCAATCAAGTCTTGGAGTTGAGGTAGAAGTATTCAGAAATTCTTTTGTGTTATTTTATCTGACATAACAGAATGAGATATCATCACGTTAGGAAGTGGCAGGGGGTAGCAGTTTTAAAAACTTTTTCGGTTCACTTTTAGACATTAAGATTTTAAGAAAATAAAGATGAGATTTTTTCTCAAAGTGTATTCCTTTCGGCATTTATTTACAAGTCCATATTTGTAACAGAGATTGTTAAGAGAAAGATTGCGACCGTGAAAAAATGGTGACAATGAGGAGCGACATCATGCTGATAAAATTTAACTGTTTATCATCAGAACGTTACTAACTTTGCATACTCTAATTGGATATTTCAAAGATCACCTTGCTGCTATCTTGTATAAACCATGGGCAGTAATCGCAGTGCTGCTATTTTACCTATTAACTTTCGTAAAACTTTGGTGGAGTTGCAAACGGACATTAGCACTCGTCAATAACATACCATGCAAGTACAATGCCCTTAAACGACTTTATGCGTTGGTCAATTATCACATAGTTAATTGAAAAGATGGAATCTGCTGTATGTAAAATTAATAAGTCTTTTGTAATTTGTTTAATGGCTTACAAGCCACCGATAGCTTGACGTATATGATTTTAATATGACTTTCATTTATTTGTCACCTAAATAAACATTCTATCAAATATATAATTGTCTGTACGAGAAAATTAACAATTTTGCATATTGTATAATCTCATCGCATGGAAAAATCATGTCACATGAAGTCAATCTGACTGTAAAGTTTTCTACATGAAACAGAATGCGGAGACCGAACAGAAGCACATAACAGCTAACAGCACCAATTTTGCGATGCTTTACGTGCTCAATGAAACATTTTTATTGAATTATATATTCCACAAGACCTGCTCCAGTATTTGGTTGCTGTTTTCCGTATGTAAAATTACGGAGAATTGTGAGAAAAAAGAAATAACTTTTGCTTCATTTCCGCATACAAACTACAAAGCACCTCTATTTTGTAAAAAAAGAAGATGCAAATCTTATGGGCTGAAGTGACGACGGGATTAGGGAGGAAAGTAAATTAATCGGTTCAAACGAGACAACATGATTTAGAGGTGGACGTTGGCACTACTGTCGTATGAGAATTTTCCTGTTCTCACATCTCAGCCAAAAGTCTGAGTCATTGCAAAAAAAACCTACTGCTGCATGATCATGACGGTTTTACTATATAGGTTTTTACGTTATGTTTGACGTGCATGGTGGTAGGTCTTTGCTGGAAAAAAATAAATGTGGTTCGATTCGACAATCATTTCTTAAACGCATACACAATATAAGGTGTTATGAATGTGTGTTTGAAACTGGGAGGAAACGAGTCACACTAAAACATTTGAGTAAACATGTGCATATCATTTGTAAAACATTTGTTTTTGCAATTTCATTCAAATGCTTTACCCACTTTTGAATTCATGTATCACCCACTAATGTAGTAATTCCAAGTGGTACTATACTAAACTGTACAAGAGCTCAAATGTTTTTCAAAATATGACGTATAGTGGAATTTGTTTTGATTGTCTTCCAATAAGTAATAGTACACTGCTGTGTTTAATTATCGATTTAAATAGATAATCCGGTGACGTCGTTTGACTCGTGTTATACCATGTAATCAGATTAAAATTTCTGTGAACATGAAGTAACGGTTTAAAAATATTTTTTTGTTTTTTATTAAAGGCTTCAACCTGTGCGGACATGCCATCTTTAAAAACTACCGTTAAAATGTGGACCTTTCCTTGCCTGGAAGGAATAATTTAGATGGTCCCATAAATGTCAAGTAGTGTCAGATTTATAACTGAATAAACTATACGTGCATTTTAGAGGTTTCGTTCGTTCAACAGTGAACCGACACAGCCTTTGATCTAATCGCTCAATTTCCCTTTTTGTCAACACAAAATGCGCCAGTATCTGTACATGTCCATATAAAATTAAGACTATCAACCAACCACCATACACGATTTTTCTCCACTCATTTCCCGTTGTTACTCATTCAATTATAAAACTCATGGATTCCGCTCCATTTACCTTCCAGTTTTCTTCACCAAATATGTTTTATTGAGACAAGAATTTGCACAATACCCATAAATTGTAATCACTTCAATGAAACGAGAGAGAAAACTCGTCGTCAGATTTCCTTTCATTCCGGCAATCCAAAATGACAAACATTCCGCTTCAAATGGAGGCATTCGAGTCATTTATTAACGCTTCATTCACTTTCAAAGCGTATCATCATCATCACCACCAGCCTGAGTTTAACAATGAAATGGAGCAAGTTGAATGAATTGAATGGAAAACGTAGATTTTGAACTTGAAATATTTTTTGTAAGTTTTTCTTTCTGGCTTATTTCTCAAAGAAGAATGTCTGCAATAGCAATCTGGCATCTTCTCCATTGCAAAAGAGTAATTTCATGATCATTTGAGTTTAAACAGGGGGATTTAATTCAATTACTCCAACTTGGCCAATAGCGTGGGCGGATCAATCGTGAAAAAGCTTCAAGAGGAGAATGTGTGAAAGAAATGCTAAAATGTGCAATGCGTACACCATAAACATACAAGCATTTTGTAACACACGCATATTAAAGCATTCAACCATGAAATGCGTCTCTTCTCTTTTGAGAACGTGTGTGGTTGGGTTGTAAACGAACATAAAAAATGTGCATAGCACAACAGTCAGCTCAAGGAAACATTTGCAATAGCGGAGCATTGACGTCTATCCAATCCTGGATTTTGATGATGCTGGAATGCCATCACTAAATAGACACGTTGATTATGTTATCTCCGTTCGAAAACCCCTCAACGAGTGTGGCATATCGTATCGGTACGGCAGTGACAAATATGTTACGAGTCAAAAGAGACGCAGACACAAAAAAAAGTCGGATCGTTGCGTTCTTCTAATGTACTCCATGAACGAGACGTGATGACTATGACCTGTTGATGGTTTTGTGCTGTGCGTAACCAAAAACATGAGAGTTGTCGTACCGCATGCATCGTGCGTGTGTCTCAATCTATTTCCATTGACAATCAGGATCTGAGAAAATTTGTTGGAGCAAATGAGCCTTGATCCCTAAAATAACATTTTTCTGATTCAGAGATACTCCCAAATGGAGTTTAATGATCCCCTCATCAGCTCAAAATATATTGGGTACATACGAAAATTAGAGCACTCCTTCCCTATTTATTCCTCACTCTCCATTTTGTTGACATATTATACATCTGTGTCAACTGTCAAATCTCACTTTTTTTCAACAAGACAAACATTTCACCTGCGACAGGGCTTTGGTCTTAAGACTTGAAATATCAACCCTTCATTTCATCACAATGACACATTATGCCTTACTATATCAATGCCACACAAAGGGAAGGCGTAAAACCAGGACGGTTTGTAAAAAGATGATCTTGTTAGATCATGTAAAACAACATGAGACAAAATGTACACATGCGCGCAAGTTAAGAGGAAATTTATTTTCATTTCATTCGAAATTGGTCTTGGTTTTTAAATGTTTTTGTGCCTTGTCTTTGGGCAAGAAATTGAACAATGGAGAAAGAAAATGTGGCAAGCCACAATGAGATTAAGATTGGGCGTAGGCATATTTAAACACTGGGTTAACAACATCAAAACCACAAAAAATATATAAAGTTTGAGCTCAAGAGGACAGCCACAAATGGTCTTCGACAACAACATCGCATCGCGCTCAGAGCCTCAAGTAAATCGCTATTCCTATGTACTATTTCTCTTGCTTTGCTTTAGTCAGTGATTTTGTAATGGGAATCTGTCTCATAAAGCATACTTCCACTGCCATAATTCTAAAATTGGACCGGACCGGAATAAAAGAGATATAGTAATTTTCTAGCTGTGCATCAAGTTTCAGAAAAGTATATTGCTTTTTTGGCATGTCAGCATTTTATAGAAAAGATTTATACGATTTTAGTATAAAACGTGAACCCAGCGCCAAAAACTAAAACTCTTATCGGCTTCGATAGACAGTTTGGAACCCGGTTGAGAGAGTGCAATGTTTCCTTCAGTCAGGTCACAAATCATCAGGTTCAAAAAGTATGATAGTTACACCGACGGGTGTAGCAGCATCGTGTTATGAAACCTGACACCTTCCATTCAACCTCCGTGAAAGAGTAAACATCAGCCTAACCCTCCACATGTAAAAAATGCTCCTGTTTTCCTCCCAACCCCAAATGAAAGAATTATCGCAATTCCCCAACCCAACTTTTCTCAATTTTCTCCCGTGCTCTTTGAGCCGTGAAGGAAGCCTCTCAACTATTTCCAAATACCTGATTTCCACTCGGTTGGAAAAGGAAGTGACATATTTTTGTGTAAACAAATATTTATGATCATTTTATGTGCTAAAATGATTAGGGTTTTTTGGGTACGTTAATTTTTCATGCGTTTCAAGTTGGATGATTGGGTCGGTCGTGTCTCTCTTGCTCGTAACTTGTAATCATACACATTTCTGATTGCACTTTCGGTTAAAAAAGAAACATGTTTGTAGTTTATGACTGATACTAGTTCAGTCTAGATGCATTTTCATATAAACTGCTCTCATCTCCAAGATTACGTTGTGTACAATGGAACTAACAAAGCTTCAGACACGATTTGAGACGGTACATGAGCTCTCTGTCATAAAATGTCAACAACCAACCCATTTAAGGTAACCTCTACGGCTTGACTTGAAGCTTTAACTGCTTGCTTGTTTGTTTGAGAGCTTTTTAGATTCTCGTTTTGTGCGTAATGCAATCTCCCTGACTCATATGATACTTAGGTATGCTATATGATATGATGAACTACTACTGCATGGCTAACAACATTACGTAGGTAGATATAAAACTTTTTCAGAAATAAAGTCTGGAATCCAAAAAATTCCTTGGAAATTTATATACTCTTCTTTTTTTCCACATAGTTTTTAAATCCAAGAAACTGCTTACCTCCTCAAAGCGTGTCCTTGCATTTTCTCCATTCTCCTCTTATGGAGAGTCAATGTGCAACAACACGAATATTTTCAAGAAAAATTAAACAATATTCACAAATCATTTGTGACTGATTCACATTCAAACCACTTTTGCTAAAGAAGCAAGTATATCACATTAAAAATATTTCTGATAAGACACGACGATGATGTTGATGATCTGGTCTGTCATGTGTGTATGAATGTAAATGTCACTTCCGTGAACTTTTTTTTATCCAAGATTCATTTTCCCCCACAACCTCACAATTTTTTCTCCTTGATCTTTCACATTTTGCACAAAATTTCTGAAACTTGTTGATAATTTTTCATGGGGACATCTAGCCTTCTTCTTCCCATAAAAACGGCAACCCAATGCACTTTTTTTATTATATATTACCAACAACCAAACAAACCTCCACGGCCGATTTGTATGGAACAAAAGCTAAAATGTTATACTTGACTTTCCTTATCCTCCGTGTGGGTGATCCAGTTCAAGATTTCATTGTGAACTTTGGCTGCAACTTAATAGAATGAGTGAGAGAGAGAAAAAAATCTCTCAAGAATGGAATCAAACTGGTAAACTCAATGGAATATCAATGCGTAAAAAATACTGATGATGATGATGATGAAGACTCTCGACTCAATGTGGAAGTGGAATTGAGTAGAAAGAAGTAACCGATAAGAAAAAAGGATAGGAGGACGAGTGGCAGGCAGCAGCGCAGTGCTTAGTAATTCGCTACTTACTCCCGACTCGTCTCATTTGAGACTGTTGCTGTGACTGGTGGCCCATAGACCAAGATGCAGTCAAAGAGATGCGATATTACCAAGGATAATATGGTGATACGTCTCAAAAAGAAGTTACTTTTTTACAATCTTCAACAACTAACCCTTTTTCGTCTCTTGATCTTGTTGGTATATGGTGCACTGATCATTCTGATCATCATTATCATCCTTTCTCTTGTGCATTTCATGCATCCCATAAGGAAGCTGCTGAGCATTTTGCCTTGTCTGTTGCCTTCGCTCGTATTTTTTTTTACCAATTTCATGTTTTTCCATGAACCGTAATGATATTACCTAAAAACTCACTCGTTAAAGATGAAACGTCTTTGTGTACATAATTTCATGTGTGTACAGAAAACAGCTTCCATTTCCTACTCAATTCAGTTCCTTCATCAACTTTTGAGTCCAGGCTCATCTTGCTCACTGTGTATGCATGAACAGCAACTCCGAATGCAATTGAATTTAATAGAATTATAAATGGACATTGCATACATGGACATAACAAGAAGAAGTGAGGATTGTTTGAGCGTGCAAAACTTGTGTGTCAAAATGCAAGTGGAGTGGTGGTCAAAATGGTGGTAGCAAACAACTTTAAAATCACTTTACAACGCAATCAAGAAAAAGTAGCGAGGATTTAATTGAATGAAACCAGTCATTTTTATAATTCTTGTTTCCTCACAGCTAAAGAAGCATATAAAATTTGTCCGTTGACAAGTTTGGAAAATATTTTTTCTACAAAGTTGGAATTATGTTTGCAGTTTATGGGCATATTACACAAAATTTGTATATATGAACTCTATAGATGTCACATCCTGAAAAAATACATTTGCAGCCATGTAAATGATTCAAGATGTGAGTTCAAATAATTTAATCCAATTGCTTACTTAAGCTCAATCCCATAATTTTTCATGTGAGTTCATGCGAAGAGCGAGCGGGTTTAAATTAAATTGCAGCTGATTGTGATTATTCCCCTCCGTTAAAATAGCTTGCTTGCTCCATTACTCCAAATTAGGCCAAATTAAGTGCTTGTCATCATGAATGTAGCTGGAAGAAAATTACTTGTTTCTTATCCCTTTCTGTTTGTAATTGCGCCTCGGGAAGGAGCGTCGTCTATTACTACTTACTCCAAGTGACAATGGAAAATTAAAGGAACGATTTTTAACAATGGTTGCTCCTGCCTGCTTAAGCGAGCACAAAATAGGAACTAAAATTATAGAAAATGAGTTTCAGTCCTTTTCAGGTAACTCCTGCAACCACTACGTGTCCGGGAGATTAAAAAATAGATGTTTGCCATACGTTTGCTTATAATACCTATAACATTGTTATAAAAGACCTACATGTCTTCAAATATAAATACACTATACAAAATTTGAGTAAGGGCGTTCTTTATAAAAATATTCTTGGCTCAAAGTGTGACCTGCTTCTAGAACTAATTAAAGACGAGTTAAAAAATTTGTCTTAATACCCCATTGAGATATGCTTAGAATGAAAGGGCCAGCGATACAAGAAGACAAAAAGAAAACAGGATTGTTGAAATGATGAGACTCATTAGAGAAGCAGAGTGTGCACTTATCTCCTCCTGCTATACGATCGAATATATAAATGCATAAGTAATACTTACCTCTTCTAATGGAATGATTGATCTCTTATCTGACACCCAAAATGGGAAAAATGAAGAAATTCTGTTGCATCCTTGTATTATTATAAAGCATTCGCTCAATAAAGTCGGATTAGATTAGGCGATGGTGATAATGAGAGGTGGTTTTGAGATGATATCATAATATTCCCATTTTCCCCCAAGAGCAGAACCTGGCTGAGTTGACATGCCTTTTGTTCCTTTTAGTAGTTTTTGTGTTTTCATCTCAAATTTCCTCAGTTCAGCTAAGTTTTGATGAGGATGTTGATAATGAAATGATGGTGATACATATTATATACACTTTACAATCATCTAGATCCAAACAACGCCCTTAATGTACGAATCTTGTCGGAGAAAAGTTGCCGTTAGGCATCATTTTACAGAGAGGGATTGTTTATTGCTTATCTATGGGGGAAATCTTGGGCGAATCTGATCTGAATCATTTTGAAGCATTCTTTGTTGTTGTTATTTATCTCGGCTCATTAATTGATTAATGGATTCATCTTTACCATATATAAAATTTCAAAACATTATGAAAAATCATAAAATCCAAGAGTCTGCAAGGTTGAGTCAGAAAACTGTGTGGGCCATTATGTATATAGCGGCTAGCGAAAAGTGACCACATTAAATGCACCTTGCAGCTTTATACATTTTCTTTCCAAAAGAGTAAAAACAAATGCACAGTCGTATTATTATGCGAAAGTTGCACAAAGTGTTGCATCGCCATGAAATGTAATGGAGAAAGCAAATCATGATCGGTGCAAGGTAATAAAGTACAACAAGTGAGTAAGAAATTGTATATGGGCCGTTTATTTTCAGGTGGGATGCTCAACTAAAAATGATCCGATTGAGACAAAGATAAAAAAGTTCATAGCCCCAAGGAAGGCCGGCTCAAATTCCATTCTGACACAAAAGAGAGCTGGTGGTTCTGTTTGTGTGGCTTGGCTTTGGCTACTTTATAAAGTTGTCAAAACATCAATGATTTTCTGATCAGATAGGATTGAGTAGTCCCCATTTGCCGCTAACTAACCACTTTGGTTCTTTAAACAAAAATCGGCTGTCACTTAATTTGAAATAATCATTTATTAGATGTGTGAATTAGATAAGGGGCAAACAAAATGTTGAAATAAGTTGACAACTATCATGTAATTGAGCAATTGTGACAGGATGGTTTGCTTGGTTTCGTATTGATAGATTCTTGACTTTCTTAAAGAAAATGCCTAATTTATGGTCTTTTCCGTGCATAATACATTTCAATTAAGAGAATGAGCAGACATATGATGAGACAAGATCGAAATCGCATCACACCTTAACTTTTATGTATTTTGGCAAAGCTCAATGAGTCTAAGTCTGTTTTGTGTAGGTGCAACGCCAAGTTGTTGGGCGAGTTGGCATCTTTTTTTTAATTCGATACCTAAAATATACTACTTTTTGGTTATGTTGGACAATAGGATGTGAAAAATCTACCTATTTATGAATAATGATAGACATCCTCGTATATATAACATATTTCGTGTACATTCAAGATGCAAAAATTATCATTATGATGAGCATTATTGTTTTCACATCAAAATAGGGAAATTTCATTTCTAGCGTTAAGCGCATTAGTTTTGTGCTTTCAGTCAAGTTTCAGTTAAATCAGATACATTTTTTGTATGTATGCATGCATCCAAATGGCATTGCACTTTTTTCATTGAAGCGATTAAAGTACATTCGCCTCGCAGCCTACATAAATTCTTGAAAACGACGAGATTCTCTTGTTGCCTTACTTTTTCTCTTCGTCTTCCTTTGACAGAATGGTGTGTGCGAGAACGAAAGTTTGAGAATGATGATGTATCTATATGTATGTGAGTGGTGTTTTATTTATAAGATGTTTCACTGTAGATTATGAAATATTACATATCAAATCCAATTTTTTGTAGGGAATGTGACCAACCGTCACATATAGCACATCCCATCACAGATCCCTTTATAAATCTCCATCTGCGATTGCTTGTGCATGACATTTCAAACTAAATGCTCATGGCTCATGTCATCCCATGTTCCATGTGAATATGGCAAGGGTAGCAGCTCATTCATTTCCCATTCATTCATACATTCTAATTTTAAGAGATTTAGAATGGGCTTGGAAGTGACAAGTGACTCCTTCGTGTATTTTTTATTTTATTATAGAGCTGCGAAATAATTAGACGAGAATTTGAAAAATGTCTTAATTCGCAAACAAAATGAAGAATGGAGGAATTGAACTAGAAAAATTATTTGACCCAAATTCCCCCGTCGTTCCATCATTAATTTGTCTCAAGTGGAGGATTCATATTGAATTATTGGTATTAAAACGCCAAAAATATGAGAAACTGATAGTAGCTTGGCGTTAAGGTTTGGCACAGTGTTGGAAATGTTATTTGAGAGGGGATAAATCAAAAGTTAAATATCATAACATGTCTCCCAGTCCCATCAAGACAGACACTCCAAACGCCAATAATTTTGACATGTGTGAGAGAGCAAGTACGCATATTAAATTATAATATATGTACAACACATCATGATGTATGAATGGGGGACAGTCACCTTTCTCTCTCTCTTGATGTGTTCTGTGTGCGCATCCCAAAAATTCCCAAGATTGCAAGTAATATTTACTCAGGACGAGGACAGAAAGAGAGGAATGATCCAAAACGCTTATCAAACAAGACAACATTTCTTCCCCCATTCGGATTACTTTAGTATAACTCTTGCACAAATAATAAATAAGAAGCAGAGCAAAAAAAACCAGAGATAAATACATAAAGCATGTTGATTTGATAGCCATATTATAACGTGTAGACCGTGCGTGCATCTGTTTTTTCTCGTTATGTTTGTTGTTGATGACCTGATGATATCAATTGCATGAAATGAACCATCAAACGAGATCCTATCTCTTCAATCATGATAATCCCTTAAAGCCGTCTTCATTTATTGGCTTGCTTTGCTCCTTCTTTCCCTTTTACGTTGAGACTTGACTTGGTTCACTCGCTCGTGATATACAGGCAGGCTGGAGTGCATCGCATCGCAAATCTCCTCAGCTAAAAAGAAAAATCGTCCCCAGAGAATCCCCATCACAATCATACAACATCTTCATCTATCTATTTGTACAGAGTGGCACAATATTGCACACTTTTTTTACAATGTTTATCACATTATAACACTCATTTTGAATTACATTTATATTCTGTACTCGATCATGTCTGCAGAATACACACATAAAGATTTTGTGTGTGTGGCACACGAGCTCTGTGTGTACAAACTCTTTTGAGCTTGTTGACTTTTGAGTCAAGTTGGAAAACGTCTGAAGACGAAGCCCCTTCTTGTTTAGGAAGTTGTTCGGAATGATCAAGTAGGGAGAGTGGTCCTAAATCAGAATGAAATCCATGTTTTCACGCTTGTTCAAACTGTCTCTTGATAAAATACTATCACACTTGTTGAGAAAACCCGTACCGTACTATACTCATTTCAAATGATATAAAGGAGTCCTGTTCAATTCATCACTTGATCTCGGGAATAACATCACTCCATAACGATTTTCATAACAGTTACACATGTATACTATATTGAGTAATTGTGCTTTTCAAATGCACTTGCAACTTCCATCAAAAAAAATTCTTGGTGATGCTCTCAGTCTTGTGGCAATTAATACACAAAGCTGAAGCAGGTCTGTCTGAAGACTTTAATTTTAATGCCTTTTCAATGTGCGCTACGCTACGATGCTCTAGTCTAGGTCACTAAACTCGGCACCGGCACCCCCTGATACTCAATGGGTTTTATTGCATAGAAAAGCAAATTGCTGCAAATAAATGCTTTTCTTCGTGAGGTAATAAAGAAAGACTGCGCTTTAAAAAAAAGGGATACCATGCTAATCCTATAGAAAAACGTCGAATGGGGCTCATGTCATTTTGCTATATATGGAAATAAAATATGAAGAATGGAGCATTTCAACCCAGTGAAATGTAATGAGCCGCTGCGTTTGCTGGTAATAATCGTAATGGTGTAGAGAAGACAGTGCATAGACCAAGTGATCTGATTTCATGACCAGGATTTACTGGATGCTTCTTATGATTAATGCACCCACTCATCAGTTGACACCCTGCCGGGGTTCTGCGCTCCTTCCTTACTTACAGTAAAATGGCATGTCCACTCCAAACCACACACTCGAGCCTTATTAGCGTCTACCTTTTCGTGTGAAGGAAGAAAGAACATTTGACATAGCAGAGAAAAATTACCGATTCTCAATGGGCATAGGCACTAATGGTAATTCGTAATGGGTGAAGGTTGGGCTGCGGCTAGATGCGATTTCAAATTTATAATGTATTTTCCAAAAGGAAAGGAGGAATTGTATGCTTTGTGAACTTTTCTTGTCGGACTGGATCGTTAGTTGTTGAGCGGCTACCTACACGATTTGCTGACAATAATATCTATGCAAAAACGAAAAGAGCAAAAAGTCTCCTTGTATGAAGAAGAAGAAGATTTCTGCAGTGTTTTTGTTGCATTGAAACGAGTTGAGTCTAAAGGATTATTGATGAGTGTGCAAGCAAATGAATGATATTTCTCTCGCAAGGTTTCAATAAAGGTAATGGAATGAGATTTTTTATTAGGCCACAATTTTAATGATCACATTGACAGCCAATTGAACTGAAAAGTGAGGAGCGTGGGGGCGTTGAAATTGTAGCGCATATCGATTTCAAAATTCAAGTGCCTGAAATTTCTGATGCAGAAATCAATAAGATCATGTCTCGTTATTCTTTACACTGATTCATGTTGACCATTTTGTATTTAATTAATCGTTTTATCCCAAATAAACGGTTTTTTGTTTAGTGTGTTAGGTACATAGCAAATACAACACTGCACGAAAATGGTGACGCATATTGTAGATAAGTATGAATAATACTTTGCTATACTTTGAAAACAATCCTTTACGACGAAGGAAAATGATTTTTGTTTACTTGACTGCACTGTAATGTATGGTAAAATAGTTGTTTTGTTACAAATGCTTGAAATGCTATTATGTTGCATTTGGTCATATGAAACTCTTTTATGAGCTTCCAGCCGAAATGGCCTTCTTGAAGAATTTTGAGTAAGTTGCACTTCTCTGAGCCTGGGCTGTATGCTTGCAATTTTATATGTATAGGCACATTCGCTATGTTGTACATGCTAGCGTTATTTTAGATTTGCAGGGCATCCTTCATGTCTGCATGCAGGAAATCAAGAATAATTACAATATACGAAACAAACTGTTGGCAGTATTGGCCCATCACTTTTACTGATGCAAGGTGTAAGGTGTCACCTTTTCGTAGACATAAAAAGTATTAAATACTTGCTCGATCTGATTTGAGTACATAAGTTATAATGCTAAATTTAGTACCAAGAATACATGATAATACGATAAAGGTACATGAAGATGCCGGTCGAGACCAGGAAATTGACGAACTGTCTTTTCTCAGAACTATAACAAGCCTTGTTGGTTTAGTAAGACACTGGCAAGACACATGTACATTACATAGAAAAAAAGCGTTTCTAGATTTTTCTAACTCGCGCATTTCTGTGAGACATCCATAAAATAACTTACTTGTGTGTGAACTCAATTCGTGATGTGGCATTTTCTAATTATTTCTTGAATCATTAACTTTTGTCTCCTTCTTAAAATTACTTTTCAAACTAAAGGACACGTTGACGAAAGAAGTAATGTCACACTGTCTATGTCTGAGTTAGTAAGAGTTTGAAGGGAATGCGGACTCAAAAAGTTATTGGAAATTAATTTTCATAAAACTCGTTAGCAGAAGAACGGTTAAAAACTGCGGTTGTTCATCCTACGGAACTACAATGCCTGAATTACATGATATTCCTGGCGAAATTTTAGTGAGGGGCTGCCTTCTTAAATCAAATCTGAAATCATTCACAGAATCGAATATGGCATGGAAAATTCTTAAAGTAAGTAAACGCCGTCATACATTTTAGTATCCTTCCAATTATTACTATCTATGTATAGATGAGTCTCGCTTCATTAACTGATGATAAAGTAATTGCTCAATTGAAAGACAATCACTTTCTTCAAGTGACATATCCCAACCAATTCGAGGTAGAAATCCAGTTTTAAGTATCTAAATTGTGGTACATTCAGAGACATTATGAGTTACGGTCAAACTATACTAATTACTAGCATAATGTATTAAATTATTGTGAGAATATTAGTATTATGTTGTAGATTTGGGGTAAGATAAGATTCCAAATTTTTAGAAATACATTATCTCTTGCTTAATTACCTGAAGGGTAAAATAATTATCTCTCCAATGTTGTATATTTAATGAATTGATACTGCAACAATTTAAGGGATTCAAAGACCTCGGGATTTCAGGGTTAAACCCGCTCCAGAGAAGAATAATTTCTGGTGTGCATTGCGAATACGATGTTTTCGCTGTTGCACCTAAACACAGTGGAAAACGAATAGCAATGCTTCTACCGATGGCGGCCCATGTGATGACAACTAGATGTGGCACATCAGTAATGGTAAACAATTTTTGTAGTTTTAAATGGCACTTTAAAATGATAAACAATGTCATTTATTTACATATAAAATTTGCACAAATAATAATGTATTTTTATGAAGCTAAATATAATCATTTAATATCTGTGAGTGTTTCATAATTCTCCAAGGATCGGGCATCAGCACCTGCTGTTCTAATTGTATGCTCCTCAACCTCAACGGCCATATCTATGGATTTAGCAATGAAACAACTTTTGTTACCTGCAATTACGAAAGTTGCAGAAGTGCCAAACATACTAATTTTGGACTCTTTGGCTGATGTCAAGATTTTGACATTATTCCACACGCAAGTTGATATTTTGATAACTACAGGAAGTTTTCTGACACACTTAATGGAAAATCCGGATTTGCGAATAAAAAAAGAACTAAAACTTAGGTTGTACAGGTAAAATGCTGTTCTGTAAACGATGAAGTTTATTATAATTACGCTTGTGCATAGATTGACTGGAATGTTGGGGTTTAGGTTACATTATTACAATTTATTAACAGGCTGAGATACTTGATGTTTGAGGATCTGGCCATGACCGATAGCCACATGTCCGAGGATGTGATAAAGTTTTTGCGCTACTTGGGCCTGCTAGTGAATACTAAGATGGCTTATCCACCCAGCCCTAAAAACTTACAAGTTTTGTTTTGTGGAACCGAATGGAATGATTCAACCAAAAGTGTTCAAGAGGCTTTGAGTGGAAATTGTAGAAAATCAGTCATGATACTTGGCTCCACGTTCCATGCCCTACAATTTGCACAACTTCCATGGACAGTGGAACATTGTCCAGATAAATTTTCAAATCTTACTCATCTACTAAGTGAGACATTATAAAAATCCATACATTTTGGAATCGAGTCATTTTTATTAATTTATCAAAATTACAACAGAACTTTGTGAACGGGCAATTCGGGAAGGAAAGGCGTTGGTTATTGCATGCAGTACCTGCGAGCTAGCTAAAAAGTTGAGCAAAGATCTTGCATCTCTTGGGAAAATTGGCCACACCCTTTATACACTTGAAAGCAGTGGAGGTGGAGGTAGAGAAGGGGAATGAAGTTTTTAATCTTCATTGATAATATTTGCGTGCTATAAAAAATCTTTGTTATTTCTACCTTTCCACAGACTTGGTCGGGGTATTTAAGCCAGTGTACGAAGACATGAACTGGGTTTCCGTAGTTTGTGATGATGCCCTGCATTTGCTGGAAAACCAAATGGATGTCTCATGCTTAGCTCATCATGATACTGGCGTCCCCTCAGATAAAGTTTCTTCATGGCCATTCAACCCCAAAAGATTTAGCTGTCTTTGGAAAAAGCTTCACAGTCCAAGTTCTAAGGAAGATTTTGTGCGTCAAATTTTCTCAAACAGATGAATTAAGATTTTGGGGCTGAATCAATAAACGTTTTTATAACTCTTTTAGGGTGCTCGTAGCCATCTATTTATATCCGGAAATGAAGACAATCTGTTGAGTGTGATTCATTTCTTTAACTCGCTATCCTTTCCTTTGACTCCAACTTTGCACAATATTAAGCGACGGGTTCGAAATATACTTATTCGTTGTGCTAGCTTGCAATTACAGCATTATAATAGTATACTTGTATTTGCACTTTTTAGTTGGAAGCTGAACATCGACTGAAGTTACCGATTTGCCCAGCAGTAAAATGTCTGGGGCAGTGTGACAAGACGAATGAAAGATTGTGTTCTTATCGACACAAATTTGTGAAAGAGGACCTTGTTTCTGTGCCTGTTGCTCCTTCAAATGGCGAGGTAAACTTTCGCAGTAGATAATATTTCAATTATTAGATTTATGTTGACTTTATTTTTTTTGAACTAGCTGGAGGTTAGATTGATTTCCTGTCAAACCCCATCCATCTATATTGCGCGCATGCTGAGACACTTTGTTTTTGAAAATGGTGAGCGTGTTTTTGTCAAATCATTTGTGGATGAATTCAGAGCCCAAGTGTTGGAATTAACTAAATATTACAAGATAACTACCAACAGGTACGTATAAAACGCCAAACACTTCTTATATTCTGCTTTTATTTATTTATGACTATGTAAAGATATGTAACAATCGTTTGTTTCAGAATCATACCCTCGAATATTGCAATTGGCGACTTGTACTGCGTTCCGTTCTCATCTTTGAAAGAATTCTCTAAAAACTTCTATGCGAACCGATATTTGCGAGTAAAAGTCCTTAATTTAGTTCCCGATACAAAAGTCCACTTTATGAGGAACTTCTCAATGAAATATTACAAAGTGTATTGTATCGATGCTGGATTGTGTACTGTAGTGCCTTCAAAAAATTTCTTTGAAATGCCGCAAGAGTTCAAGGAATGGCCTGTTAACGCCGTTGAAATAATATTGAGCAACCTCAACCCACCAGAATTAACGGGAGAGTACAGCTTATGTGACATAAAGGCTGCGAGGGAACTGACAGAAACGCGAATTTGGAATGTGAAGGCGAGAAAAGTTATCATTAGCAGATTTCATTGGCGACTTGAAATAAATCTGAAATATAAAATCCTCCCATGTAGATATTGGTAGCAGTTGGGAACACAGTGTGGGTCAATCCAATGGTTACCGTTGAAGAGGATCCCATCACAGGGCATTTCGACCGAGTGCGTAACGCACGCACCGAACTGGTTCGTAGAGGTCATGCTACAATTAAGCAGGATTTCAATGTCATGTATGGTCTCCTTTTACAACTCCAAGAAGTGCAACCAAACTATCCAGCGTTTCCACACGAGGAAATTCTCTTCGTCCCTGCTGCTAAATGTGTGCAAAAAGAAGTAAAGTCTGAAGTCTCAGCCAATTTTGCACTCCAAGAAACAACTGCAGACATTTTTAAAGAGTTTCACAAACCCGGTTCAGAGGTTTCATGGGTTTCCATACATCTTAGCAAAGTAGACCCCAATGATCTAGAAATTCAACCCGTCACCATCACTTTAGGACCTTTGCGCAGTCCTGGGGAAGTTTACGGTACGAAACTGATCAGCGGGGACGATGAACAAATACTCCCGGTCACTTTGTTGGAGTTAGAATTGAGTCGTGATGTTGAACAAATACTGTTTGATAAACCGAAAGATGAGAGAGATGAATATTTGGATTTTTTTGTGTACGGTGGTGTCGTTTCTGTGAACCCTCCAGGAGAAGCATTGAGGTGAAATAATTTTGGCATTATTTGGCATACGCCTTTGAGTAGATCAAATATATTTATTTTTTAATTAAAGATGGGTTCGAGGTTTGATAACGGACATTAAAACTACCGATGAATGCAGCACATTTACAGTCATTCTTGTGGATTATGGCATTTACCTTGAGGATCTGTTGCCGGTGAATTTGATGCCTTTATTTACGAAATATGTGAAACAGCTTCCTTTTCAAGCGTTTAGCTTTAGTTTGTCTCACATTCGCCCTTTGAATAATGGGAAATGGGACAGTGAAAGCTCAGACGCATTTTCAAAAATAATGGATACATTTGACCATTTTCAAAATATCGTTAAACTTGTCGTAAGCAAGACACTTTTTCAATTTTTCTACTTATTCTGTAAAAATAGAATTTTACGCAAAAATTAACATGACTGGAATTTCGTTCAGGCTTTTGAATCAAAGAAAAGTCAACATGGATGGTGTCATTATAAAGCACTTGCATTTGTGCCTGATCACGAAGGATTGGTTCTCTACGAAGGGGAGGAAGTTGGGCTCCAATTTGTTAAAATGGGTTTTGCAAAAACGACTCCAGATTGGATGGAATTAGTCAGCCTGGTCAAAATAGGAGTTGTAAGTTGACTTCTGAATTAAAATCACAAACAAGCACTAAAAAACTGCTTGTGGTAAAGAATTTGAATATAAAAATGAAACCTTATATTTAGCAAATACCCACAAAGGATAAATGGGACAAAAAGGAGTTTACATTTGGACCACCAGATGAAGACGATTCGGAAAGCGACCATCTTGAGGATTGGGGGACACTAGGAGGTATAGAAAATAATTTTGGAAGAGGATTGTTTTAGTGCAAAAAGTAACGCACTGTTTCCAATGACTAGTTTTAGAGGAGTTGACGGAACCCAATGAAGAAGAGGAAGAAGAAACAGATGAGCAAGAGGAGCTGTCCGAATGTAATGAAGAGAATGAAGAGGGTGAGGAGAAAGCAGATGAGCAAGGTGAACTTCAAGGACACAATGAGGAACAGGAGGTACATGAACGCGTTGGTGAAAAGAAGCTACCGGAACTGCACGATGAGGAGTCAAGCGACGACGAACTGGAAGAAAACTCGTTGTTTGATATTGTGACAGAAATGAAAGAGAAAGTTTTTAGATATTTCCTTAAAGGACATGGAAGTGAAAGCGTTGCCGAAGCTGAAGTCGTAAAAGCTTCTACCGAGGTTACTAATTCTAGTGCTAGTGGTAATGAAGTCGTTGGAACCACTGAGGAACTGGATGATGATGATGACGACAACTGCGTATTTTATGACTGTTTCGAAACTTTACCCGATTAATAATTAATACTTGAATAATATTATACAAGTCCCGTTTTCATACCTAAACATTCAATTCTTAAGATCATAAAGAGATAATAACATACTGTGGAAGTTTTAGTTTCTGTATTGAATTAAATAAATACATTGTAATAAATGCACTAATATAGCGTTCTGGCTCGTTTGACTTGGTAAAAAAAACTTTTTTGACTAGTGACTGGCATACAAATGCTTGCTGCAATCCGCATAAAAAATACACGTATGAACGTACAAACTAGGTTTATTTCTTCCGTTTATGCTTGTGGCCTTGACTTTTATCTCTGAAGTACTGGATTGAGCCTATTACTGCTGTACGATTAATACATACATATTTAATTAACAAGACTGGTGTCCCGTCCCGAGTCCACTCTGTGGACCAACTATAGACATGTAATGTAACACATCAAAAATCATTACACGTGCAAAAAATGAATGCTTGAAACACTTGTTTTACATACCGAGTCTAGCACAAGAACCAACTAATATAGAATTATGGATGTACTTTATTATGTGTTTGTACGACTCCCACACACTGTACTTTGGTGATGTTTTATCTACTTCAACAAACAGTTCCAATGTGTATTTGTTTGCATCGTCTAAAAATCATCCAGTTTGCATTTGACCATTAAACGAAGCAAGCCTATGCTGTGCGATTCCACGATGAAGCATGACTAGATAGACAAAAAAAATTGACAATGTTTTCGATAACCATTTGGATCTTTATAGTGGTGGCCGTTCTGGCGTATTTTGCTCTTAAGCCTAAGAAAAGGTCTATCAATTTACCCGGTAGGCTATATAAGCTCCTGATTCCACGTTGATTTTGACTGAGTCTGTATAATAGCCTGAAAATATGTTATAATAAAGTTAAACTTTTGGTTTCAGGGCCATGGGGTCTCCCGATTGTTGGAAACGCATTTCAGATCGGAAAATGGATGCACATTACGATGGGAAAATGGGGGATGAAATATGGACCATTGTACAAAGTTAAATTAGGTCCATTAGAGTATGTTTGACTTCCATTAGTTTGACTAATTCTGAAGTTATTAACTAACCATATTCTGAAATCATTGATTTGAAATCTATTTCAATTTTCAGAGCTGTGGTGATTTCTGACCATCAAGTTGCAAAGGAAATGTTAGCTATGGATGCCTTTGTTGGACGTGCCATGATGAAAGAATTCACTCTATACGAAAAAGAAGTTGTTGGTTAGTTTTTGACAAATACAAATAACGATGAGGTTAAATAGGTTAAATACGTGCGTACTCCAATAATTACTGTGATTTTAGGTATAGTAAATACAGAAGGAGAACTATGGGAGCAGCAGCGAAGGTAGATAGTAAATCATATCATTTCATGTGAACTTTTTCATGTCACGTGCTGCCACATGAAATGACACGAAATTTTCAGGTTCGTTGTGCGACAGCTTAGAGACTTTGGTTTCGGTAAAACCTCCATGGAGTCAATTATTATGGAAGAGGTGAATGAGCTAGGGAATAAATTGGCAGAACTCAAGGGAGAACCAATCTCCAACGTGAAAACTTTTCTTTCATTGGCAACTGTCAACTCCTTATGGAGCATCGTAGCTGGAACCAGATACAGTCTGGATGACCCGAAACTTCGGGATTTAGCCCATCGGTTATCTGGGTACGTTTATTTTATATGTATTGTTTTGCATGCCGGAAAGTCGTCTCACACTTGAAAGGATTTATTAAAATCTGTTTACAGAGCTTTCACCGAGGTTGGGAAAAATACGGGTGCATTATTCTTTGTAAAATGGCTCAAACACATAGTCCCAGAAAGTTGTGCTACAATAGTATTCGGAGAATGTTTGCAGATTTGGTTGCATTTGTAAGTGAAACTATTCAGGAGCACAAGGAAACATTTCAAGCAGATAGTCCAAGGTTGTTTCTGAATTCATGAACGAATGAATAATGATTAGGTAGATCGATGGTTGATTATTATTTTTACCAATATCTTTTGTACCAAGGGATTTCATTGATGTGTACCTAAAAGAAGTAAAATCGACCAATGATCCTTCATCCAGTTTTTATGGTGCTGCAGCAGGTTAATTTCCAATCCATTTAAAAGAATTTAAAATGTTTGTTTAATAGAAATATTCAGTAGATTCAAACTAAAAACATGATTCACAGAAAAACAATTAATTGGAGTGGTGGCTGATTTATTTCAAGGTATTGGATGCAAAAGAAACCGAACAGTTAATTGTGCAGTTACTTGTTAAATTATTACATTTGTATGTTTCTGCAGCTGGAGCAGATTCAACGGCTTCAACTTTGAGCTGGGCAATAGTCCATATTTTAAACAATCCAGAGATTCTGCGAAAGCTGCAAGCGGAAATTAAAGAAGTGACCGGAAACTCAAGACCAGTGTCGTTATCAGATCGACCAAAGTATGAAGCAAATATGGAACGGTTGAAATTTTTTTTGAAAGCATTTTTTAAAAAAGGCGTTTTAGTTTTTATGAAAATGCGTTTTACAGAATGCCTTATTCACTGGCAATGATCAATGAGATGCTTCGGCTAACACTGGCTCCATTGGGAGCTCCCCATTCCGTTATTAAAGACACTGAATACAGGGGAGTATTTTTACCCAAAGGTACACTTTTACTGTTTAATTTACACTTTCTTCATCACGATCCAAGAGTTTGGGGCGATCCGGACAATTTCCGTCCGGAAAGATTCTTAACCCCAGATGAAAAATCTGTAGTGAAAAATGAGTACCTGAATCCATTTATGGTTGGGAGGTCAGTGACATAATATCTCAAAAGTCCTTTATCTTAAATAGTTTATAATAATACATTCATTATACAATCATTTCAATCCAAAACAGACGACAGTGTCCTGGAGAAACTCTTGCTCGTGACACATTGTTTCTGTTTTTGTTCAACCTGGTTCAAAAGTTTGACATTTCAAAGGACCCATCTTCATCAGAGCTGGACCTCGAACCTGAAACTGGTTTCGCCTTACAACCTAAACCATACAATGTAATATTTCGGGAACGAAAGTTGTAATAAAATCTCTAAATCTCTCGCTAACCGTGGGCGTAAAAGTGAATTTAAAGAACAACATATTTATGCTAAACAGGCAACAAGGCTTAAATTTGACCTTGAACGTTCACAAACGTTAGCTCTAAATGAATGTTTCATATTTTCATTTCCATGCTTAGCAGTAAAATGATTACCTATATATGTATAGGTTGCTTTATGGATGATGACGATGATATCTTTGTATTTAGCAATTATTTATACTTTATAGAATTTTCGTTTTTTCAGTTTCTGTAATATACAATGTGTTCGGCTTCCTATAATAGTGAATGACATAGAAATACTTGTAGTTTGCGATGCATAAAAATACACATAACATGAGAGTAAACACATACTCGTCCTGTGTCACCCGTTAAAGCTTTTGACCTTGAAATTCTACTATCTCTCTTAAAACACTGCCCACAAACATGATGCAAATCATCCAAATGTCAGCATCTGCAATCCACTCCGTAGCCTATAAACCCACAAAAACGAATAAATTACAGCATGTGCAAAAATTAATGCATCATGCATACATATACTAGCTGTAGCTAGTACATCAGTACCAAACGATTTGCAATTTGGTTATTATGCATTGAATGTTTCTTACTACAGGTAAGACACAATGAGAAGAGTTAGTTATCTGTGTACAATACAATTTGCTCTCGTGGTGTGATTTTTCTTTGAGTACTCTGAAATCGTTCAGTTTACATTTGGTCCCGAAACGAGACAATGCTCTTTTTATTACATGAGATTTCAACACAATCCAAAATCCAATCATCCTTCCAATGAAACTATCATAACCATAAAGACTCAAAATGTTTTCGATTACCGTTTGGATTTTCATTGTAGTGGCTGTGTTGGCATATTTTGTTCTCAAGCCAAAGAAAAGGACTATCAACTTACCAGGTAAGTTCAACGCCGACATACCACGTTCAATTTGACAGTATTCACAATCAGATATAGGTGAACTAATGTGAATTTATTGTTGAAGGGCCATGGGGTCTCCCGATTGTAGGAAATGCATTTCAGATCGGCAAAAGAATGCACATTACGATGGCAAAATGGGGAATGAAGTACGGACCAATGTGCAAGGTTAAATTAGGTCCAATGGAGTATGTCATCCGTTCTTATCCAACTATTTTCTAAATATCCACTCTTAAAATCATTAGCCTAAAGCAAAATTAATTTTTAGAGTTGTGGTCATATCTGATCAACATGTAGCAAAGGAAATGCTAGCAATGGATGCCTTTGTTGGGCGAACGACACCACCAGAGTTTGTTTTGTACGAAGGAGAAACTGTTGGTTGGTATTTATTTAAAACTATGCATAAAGTTAATTGACATTTCAGTGAAATGCACAGACAACGCTTTACATTGTCTGCGTTTAATATGTTTAAAGGAATAATTGGTTCAGAAGGAGAACTTTGGGAGCAACAGCGAAGGTAAGTACATTCTATGAAAGCTTGCTTTTGAATGAATAAGGTTTTCTGGTACAATTTTAAATTGGACTTTTTAAGTTTCTTTTCCAACCGAATCCAAGAAAACTTATATTGACTAGTAACTGGTCGAGAAATTTAGTGTGGAGTTGTTGTGCAAGATAAAAATTTTGTTGACTATTCTCTGAAGGTTCGTCGTGCGACAACTCAGGGACTTTGGTTTTGGTAAAAGTTCCATGGAGTCAATCATTATGGAAGAGGTGAATGAGTTGGGGGAAAGACTCGCTGCGTTCAAGGGAGAACCGATTACAAATATGAAAAGTTTTCTTTCATTGGCAACTGTCAATTCGTTATGGAGCATTGTGGCTGGAACTAGATACAGTCAAGATGATCCGAAACTCAGGGCTCTAGCTCATCGATTATCTGGGTAGGTTTAGAGTGCATGCTACATTGGTTTGAATTATGTTTCACACTTTGAAACTTGTTTCCAGAGCTTTCAATGATGCTGGGGAAAATGCAGGCGCATTATTCCTCATGAAGTGGCTAAAACACATTGCACCTGAGTTTTGTGGCTACAATGGTATTCGAAGGATGTTTGCTGATTTGGCGGAATTTGTCAGCAAAACTATTCAGGAGCACAAGAATACATTTCAGGAGGATAGTCCAAGGTTCAAATTATATTCATTTGGAAGGTTGATGTTTGGTTGTTTTTAAATACTAATTTTATATGTAGGGATTTTATTGATGTCTACTTGAAAGAAATAAAGTCAACTACTGACCCATCATCTAGCTTTCATGGTGCTGAAGCAGGTAATTTCCACTCCACATGAAAGAATATGAATATTCATTTTATATCCCATCCATATAGGTTGATGTTAGCTTATTGAACTTAATTAAAGTGTGATTTTTGTTTATCACAGAAAAGCAATTAATTGGTGTAGTAGCTGATCTTTTTCAAGGTATTGGATATAATGAATTTTTCAAGTTTATTGTATCGGATTTCAACGTAAAATAATTAATATGTCTGCATTTCTTACAGCCGGAGCTGATACAATGGCTTCAACTTTAAACTGGGCAATATTGCACATCATAAACAATCCGGAAATTCTACGAAAGTTGCAAGCAGAAATTAAAGAAGTGACTGGAAACTCAAGACCAGTGTCATTTTCCGATCGACCAAAGTATGAAGCATATATAATGTGTTTAACGAGCACGATTTCGGGTCACCAAATAATGAAAATGATTTTTACAGAATGCCGTATACACTGGCAATGATCAATGAGATGCTTCGACTAACTTTGTCTCCTTTTGGGGTTCCCCACTGCGTCCTAAATGATACTGAATACAAAGGAGTATTTCTTCCTAAAGGCACAATTATTATGATTAATTTACACTTTCTTCATCACGATCCAAGAGTTTGGGGTGATCCGGAAAATTTTCGCCCAGAGAGATTCTTAACCCCAAATGAAAAATCTTTAGTGAAAAATGAGTACCTGAATCCTTTCATGGTTGGGAGGTCAGTGACATATAATCTTAAAAGTCCTTTATCTCAAATAGTTTATAATAAAATACAAATAAAATCATTTGAATCCAAAACAGACGACAGTGCCCTGGAGAAAGTCTTGCCCGAGACACAATATTTTTGTTTTTGGTCAACCTGGTTCAGAAGTTTGATATATTGAAGGAACCATCTTCAGAGGTGGACCTTGAACCAGAAATCGGGTTCTTGTTGCAACCAAAACCATACAAAGCAGTGTTTCTAGAAAGAAAATTGTAATAAATCCACTAATGTAGTTTTTTGTTTAAAAATAAAAATAAAATGTGACCTTAAAAAAAAATGAAGTGAAAACTCTACTTGAATAAGTTTTATGCATTCATTTCAACAAACCAGACCAAAGTTTTGTTTCTAGCTAATGCATATTATCAGTTGCCCATACTTGATAGTGAAGTGTCCGACAGATACAAACATAAACACATACAATCGTAAAAAGAGTTAGTGCAGGTTTTGTGTGACCTTGAAAGTCAATTTAGCATCAATAATGCCTACTGCTTCACCCAAACAGTTGACTGTTGCAACCACAGATCTAAGTGGAGAGAGAAGAGTCAAAATGGGCGAATAAAAATATTTACTACAAAACAGCAGTGTATGAGCTGTGTATAGCTATATACGCTTAGCGTTAAAAGTGAAGGTTTCAAATTTTTCGAAATGTTCCTCGTAGCCGTTTGTATTTTCATATTCGTTGTTGTTTTGGCATACAAGGTCATGAAGCCAAAACGACGCTCCATCAATCTACCAGGTATTAATTATCCATAAAGCCACAAGCAGTAACTGGAAATGTCGAATCTGAAGTTTATTATAAAAATATATGTGAGGGTAAAAAATTACTAGGCCCGTGGGGTCTCCCAATTGTGGGCAGTGCATTTGAGATCGAACGACGAATGTACCGGACGTTAAACAAATGGAGCAAAAAATATGGGCCAATATGCAAAGTTAAATTGGGTCCTAGAATGTAAACTTTCGTTAGCTTACAGATATGCCACCATCTGTTCATAACTTTGTAACTTTTCTTAATGACACATTTTAAATCTGAAATAGGATGGTACTGATTTCGGATTCAAAAATTGCAAAGGAAATGTTGGCAATTGATGCATTTGTTGGTAGAGCAAATATCGATGAGTTTACTCTATTTGAAGGAGAAAATATTGGTATAAAATATTCCTTAATTTTTTGGTAAGATAATGTAGAAAGGGAAATAATGGTCATGTATGTTTCTTAAGGTCTCATAAGTTCTGAGGGAGAAATTTGGGAGCAGCAACGTCGTTATGTTCTAAAGCAACTGAGAGATTTTGGTTTTGGAAAGAGCTCGATGGAGTCAGTCATCATAGAAGAAGTAAATGACTTATCCAGAAGACTGGTAGCTTTCAACAGTGAACCAGTTGAAGGGATAAAAAATAAGCTTAGTCTAGCCGTGGTCAACTCTTTGTGGAACATTGTTGCAGGTACGAGATACAACCAAGATAATCCCAAACTTCGTCAAATAGCTTATCAAGTGACGGGGTAACTTGAATTAATACAATTTTTAGTTGTTGCATCCTTTCAAGGTCACACAAAGTCACAAATAAAAGTGAATTTGCAGTGCTTTCGAAGAAGCTGCAAAATCAAGTGGACTCCTTGCAACTGTAAAATGGATTAAATATGTTATGCCCGAGTTATCAGGCTACAATGCCGTCAGAAGAGCGATGAATGATATTGTCGAATTTGTGAGTGAAACTATCAAACAACATCAAGCTACATACCAAGAGGATAGTCCACGGTGATTGATTGTTTTAATATTTATAATTCGCAATTTTTAGATAAATAAGAATGTATAATTCATGTAAAATTATTTTCTTGAAAATCTAGAGATTTTATTGATGCGTACTTGGCAGAGATCAAGTCTACCACTGACCCCCAATCTAGTTTTTATGGAAAAGCTGCTGGTAATTTCAAAACTCTGTACAGAATTAGGATTTTGTTTTAGGATCACATATATTACTGTTCCTGACTTGAAATGGCTTACAGAAAAGCAGCTAATTGCAGTGGTTAGCGATCTCTTTCAAGCTGGTAAGAGAAACCATAAAAAATTTAGTAGATACTGCTCAAGCTAATTTTCATTGAATTGATAGGCATAGACACAACGTCAACTACTCTAGATTGGGCGATACTTTACTTGGCAAAACAACCAGAGATACTAAAAAAGTTGCAAAAAGAAATTGACGAAATAACGGGGAATGCGAGACAAGTCTCTTTTTCTGATAGACCTAAGTATGCATAATATGTATAAAGTGTATAATTGGAATCAATGTTATATTAAGAAAATTTTTTAATGTTTCCTTTTCTCCGTATTCAGGATGCCCTACACATTGGCAGTAATTAATGAGCTACTGCGTATTTCAATTGTGCCATTTGGAGCTCCTCATCGCGTCATATTTGACACTGAGTTTAAAGGAGTATTCTTTCCAAAGGATACATTCATCTTTATCAACATGCATTACATGCATCATGATCCCAAACTTTGGGAAGACCCTGACAGCTTCCGGCCCGAGAGATTTCTATCAATGGATGAAAAAACTGTGCTAAAAATTGAGTACCTAAATCCTTTCTTAATCGGCCGCCGTCAATGCCCAGGAGAGAGTCTAGCAAAAGACACAGTATTCCTATTTCTAACCAATCTTGTCCAAAGGTTCGATATTATGAAGGATCCAAGTTCACCCGAACCAACTACTGAGCCGGCAATACAATTCACGATTACAACCCAGCCATACAAAGTCATCTTTAATGAACGAAATTTAGTCTAATTAACACGAGATGCTCATGCACGTATTATGACTGCTTTGATAAATCGCAAACAGTCAAGTAAAATTATGTGCTTCTTCATTTAAGCAATTTTTTGCTCCCTGTTGCCATCCTTTAAATGGCACCAACTCCAGCTATTCTGGTATGTCTTTAACACACGCGAGCATATGTACCTTTTTTGTTTGCCATCTACTTCTACTAGTTAACTTTGCATAAAATCAACATTGAGCTGGAAAGTGATTATATCTTTGCATGTATCTCAAACCAAGTCTTGTATTAAACCTTTAACTATAAAAAAAACTCCAAGTGGTGCAAGCAAGTTTTGGGCTCATAATATTAAAAATCTAAAATGCGATAACGATACAGTTGCAGACACGCAAGTGCAACTATACAAATACCACTATGGTCTTTGTATGTTCCTTTCATATTTATGTTTCGCATTCTGTCTCCGTTGATGCTTTTGATGATACCCAATTTTTGGCGAAAACCACATAAACATAACATCCTTTTATTACTGAGTTAGCATAGTATACATACGTCTATGTGTCTATGTAAATAGTACTGCAAATTCTCCATATTATCCTTATTTCTGATTTTATGATTTGCAAGCACAACAGGCTGTGGTTCCACAATTTCCACATATAATATTGTAAGTTAGCCTTAGCATGATGTCGCTTTGGAACTCAAGCTGTCATCTAATCATAACAAGACGAAATATTTGTTAAAACAGTTTGAATCTCGTAATTGTAATCTATGTTTGCATTCGTCATATTATTATGCTGAAGCGATACTTAGTAGCTTTATCGGAGTCAAGTCGGTTCGAGGATGCATTCATAAGTAATATTTTAGAGCATATAGATGATATGGTATTAGTCACAAACATGTATTCATCATCAGGTTGCATTCACCATTCTCTTGAGAAAAGACGTATTTGAGTAAAAAATGGTGACGTGACTGGGTTCTCGGACGGAACTACTTGTGGGTTTTAGCTTGTAACAACAACTTCTTTCTTCTTGAGGGCTTGTTTGTCAAGCTCTCCCGTATTCATGACATGTGTTGTTTATATTGACGTGAGCTTTTGAAATGAAAAGATCTCAAAGTTCTACGAAATTGTTTAAAATTTGAACAAAATAAAAACCAAGTTCATTTTGTGGTTATTAAAAGTTGATATCGTTCTACTGGAGCACTCACTTATTTATAGCAAGCCGTAGGTTGTGGAACTACTTCGTAGTTAAACGGAATAAATATGACAATTGAAAACACACCGAGTGATACCCGGTACGTGGCATTCCAAGACGAAGACGATGACATCCAAGCACCTACCGGAAACCGGCAACCATCTCCGGTGTCTGATTTCGAGCTTATGGTAAATGGGACTGCTGGGGGGCAATCTCAGAGAAAGCGTGTTCGTCTCAGGGCTGTTGAAACTGAAAGAGAGTACTTTCTCAACCTCATGAATGTTGATCTCTTCCGGAAACTTGTGTCTGTTCAAAGTGGAGCGTCTATAGTAATCGTTTTATGCCAAGTGAGTAGCTATTTTAAAGCAAACATAATATACTACAGTATAATATTTTTTGACGAATTTCACGCATTATTACATTTTTTATATTACAAGATTGTTTTGTATGCAATTGTGACGAGGCAAACATACAAGGTCGTGGATTATGTTGGAATCGGCTTATGGGGTCCGTTTTAATTTGTCGTTATTTTCCTTACATTCAATATCATTATATGTTAGTAATATATTATTATAGGATACTCTTTATTATATTAGGTCCACTATTGTTTTTCTCCATTGCCTGCTGGTTAACATGGTTCACGACACGAGCTCCTTCCGGTTGTCTGTAAGTTTCACTTCAAAGCAAATTTTTTAAACGTAAATATGTGAGCTTTCTTTCACTGATTGCATGCAAATGAAATTCCAGTGTTGGAACAGCTATGGCCTTCCAAATTCTATCCTTTGTTGTGGGAATCCTTCTCCTCATTTTTGCCACCATCGCACTTGTTCAACGTAAGTTATAAAGATGCTTCATTGTTCAACATAAATTGGCATTGGTATAAATAATGTAATTTCTACTTCCAAAATGTAAAATATTCAAGATGGCGAATACTCTTACTGGAGATCTGGCTCTCACGAATATGATCCGGAAGGTAAGAAGTTTTTACAAATGCATTCCTACTTTTCTATTAGGTAAGGTGTGATAGAATTACGAAAACATGTACAATATGAAACTATCTCCGTTTCAGTTACCGGAAGAATATTTTGCTCATTGATGATCTTATGTGCGGTAGTGGTTACAGTGACTGCTGTTTTTATCAGCATACAATTCTGTAGAATGACGTGTTGTGCTAGATCAAAGGCAAGTTTTCAATATTCAAAGAATGAGTTAATGTATGAATAGGTTGGGAATTGTTGTATAACTAATCAATTTACTTTTTCCTTTTAGGCTCACGAAGCTGTTGTGTTTGATATAGAGACGATGAAAGCGTAGCATTATGCGCATTTCATGAGATTTTACTATTATGCTTAATTATTGATACGAATTATAAATGTGTTATGTAAGTAGATACTCTAGTTTTATTTGCTACGACTAAAAGTTGAACTACATACATTAAGTATGGTGATGCTTTGATAATAATTATTGTTACACGAGAAATTATTGATACACTAAGGAAAATATATAAGTTTACGTTACGCTAAATGTCAACTTGAAATGTATACACAAGTCTATTTATGACGCTAGAATCTCAAGTTCATTCTTCAAATCCTTTGCCTCATTTCCCAGCGAATCACAAAAGTTGATTGCTTCAGTAGTCAACCCATAGTCAAATAAAAAGCGAGCAAAGTCTAAGTTTATGGCTAATTTAATGTGGTCACTCAAATTCATTTCGATTTGTTCCCTTGCGCAAAATACCAACAAAAGGTAGGATAAATGGCGAAGACGAGCTCCAAATAAAGCTTCCGCTGCACGCTCATATTTCCCAATGTAAATGTACACGAGAGCCGCTTGGATGACACACTTTTTGGACACAAGATACTGAGCATAACGACTCAAGGTTTCTTCCGAATTCTTCTCAGAGAGCGTGGTCTTACATAGAAGAATTGCTTTGTGCCATTCATTGGATGACTCAATGTATTTGCAAGCTTCACTATGTTTTCCCAGAAGACAAAGCAGTTCCAACCCTTTAAAACAATATTTGAATTACAAATCATAAATCTTCTTAATGAAGCAAACAATTAAGTAGGCATGCATACCTCCGTCCATATCTCCACACGCTATTAAATTGGTCGCAGTTATTTTCAAAACTGCCTTGGACTGCTCAGGTAAATTTGAAGATGCTACTGCGATGCTTGCCTTCATTCCATTTAATACATAGCCTTTACTTGTTGGCTCTGTATCTAATAAAACTTCAGCTGCCCGATCCATTTCACCTTTAAAAAAATTCAAAGATATTTAAAAAGTTAGATTTTTGGCGTTCCAGACACGTTTGTTTGCTACAGCTTTTCACTATACGATTAAAAATTGCTTACCGCAGAGTAAAAGAAGCCGACCTACATCCTCTCTCTTATTCATATCCGTCGCCCAAACACATTGACTAACTTTGACCAGCATTTCTTTGAAACTTGCATTGTTACAAAATAACCCAACATCAGGAAAAGCTTCATCATTATGTAACTTGTTTTTCAACAATGTCCATAACCTGACTTCACCCGGTGTTCCAATCTTCTTGCAGAGATCCACGAGATTTTGTATTCTGCTGTTGCTATCTTTGCTAAGTGAATACAACATATTACATTTTTCCTTTGGAGAAAGGAACTGCTTGTACATATCGCCACGAATAGTGGGATGCCTTGATATAGATTCATCTGTTGGGTCTATTGGCAAAAATTTGACTGAATTTTGACCCGTTGGAATGTATACCATCCAGTTTTTCATTACGGTGATGCCAGAAATTGCCATTTTCCCAAGAAGAAGTGTTCTCACTTTCTTCAAATTTTGAAAGTCCCAAAGTTCCACAGTGTCAGTGAATTGGACGATAAAATTTGAGTGCCCAAAAGCAGTTGAAGATATCAAAGGACCTTTCCCAATTGGAAAACCAGGAGATGCCGTTTTCTTATCTGTGTTGTAGATAACCATTGTGCCATTGGAATCCACTCGAAAGACGAGGGCCCCGCGGGTGAAGAGAGAAATTGGAATGCCTGTGATTGAAGAAGTATTGTTGGTATCTAATTTGACACACGTTGCAGCTGCAAAGCGACTGCCCTCTACTCGGAATGTAAAAAGGAATGTTCCATAGTCCGTAAGGTAAAATACTTCATCTCTAAATGATCAAAGGTAATAATCATATTAGAACCAATATTATATTTGGCAATTACAAACGAGTTCTACTATTCAAGTCATTACTTTGAACTGGAATTAGGATCTTTTTCTTTCCACTGGACACAAGTAATTGAAGGTAGCTTGCTTGGCAAAGTTTTTATTTGTTGTTTCCTATTCAAGTCCCATAGCTCACATGGAGAAGCACCATTCTAAATAACGGAACGGAAGCCATTTAATCGTTACATAATTTTGAAAGCATTATGATAAATGTTGTCAATATTTACCTGGTATACAAGAACAAAGTACTGCCGGAGAGGTGATACACTAACGCATTGGATATGATGCTTTGCTTCAGTTTTCAACCCTGTACAAGCCCCAGTCCTCAAGTCTGTCAGCATAAGTTCGCATTTCGGGTTGGTGGAAAAACTGACATTTGCATATGTCAGTGCAGAATGCTCTGTTACATATTCTATTCCAGAGACTGCACACGACGAATGACATGCAATCTTCTTCAGCACAGTAGCTCGTCCCTTCACAACGTGAAGGATAATTAAAAATCCATGACTTGTCCCTAAGATTAAAGTACTCCCATCCGATTTCAAAGTGGTGGGTTGGCCCAAAGTGGGAGTCATTCTTTTCAACTTAATTTTGACACTGTCATATTCCCCTTCCAGCATTGACTTCATGTGATTCATTGGGGATACCCACTTTTGGGTAATGGCAACTGGAGGAGGTGCTCGAGTGGAATCTGCTTGATCCAAGGAAAGGGACGAAAATGCTGACGCAGCATCTCCTTCACCTTCCCCATGACCTTTGACAAATGGAGTGGAAGGTGTATTAGCATGTACATTATTCTTTGGTTCGGCAACTTTTCCTTTCTCTCCACTGACAAAGCCGTACTGAAGAAACCTTCCATCGCTGAAATAAACCATGACTGAATTTTCTTCAAACGGGTGCAATCCACAGCTTACAATCTCTGGACGTTTCCCGGAAAATCTTGGATTATCACTGGCGCAAATTGTATCCAACTCCATTGTAAAAATGTGTGTTCCAACGATAGAATACTTTCTCAAATATACGGAACCATTTTCATGAATAGTGACAATGCACGGTTTTATGCGAGATGGAATGGTGTGAACGATTGGAGCAACTGTTTTGCTGTCAATGGAAAATATATGGAGTAGTGTCATGAAGTGGACATTGATGAGGTAAATATTGGACTCGGTGGAAACTAAAAGCGCGTCTTTGATTCCATGATGAAAGCATAAAGTAGCTTGCACTGGTGCTCCATGACCCTGAGTTCCAGATAAATCCGCTCCCACAATTATATCTGAAACCAGTCTTCTAATGGAAGTGGGTCTAGTTTTTTCTGGAGTGTCTGATGATGACTGTTGGTGCACCGGTGGTGATAAATTTTGCATAGAGTTGCTGTGTGATAAAAAGCCCGACGGCCCAGATGACTGAGATGACGTTGGTCTATTACTTGGTAGGAGTATTTGTCTTCGAAGGAAAATCCTGTTATCTTTCTGGTAGTCCCAACCAGAGCAAAACGTTAGCAGAAGATCAATTCCGCTATTAGCTGATGAGGAGGAAGATGCAGAAGGATTTTCGAATCGGCTGAGAAAAGCCAATCTATTGATTGCAGGGTTTGGGGTATAGTGCTCCACACAGAAACGGAATATGCCAACAGGAGTTAAAGGGAATTCTGGACCAGTTCCAATCTGAATCGCAATATTTTGGAATGTGCATGTCGCATGGTCAAATACAACGAGGAGATGACCAGTGTACAGAATATAGACTTTTGAACGACTCCAGTAATCAACCCCTTCAGACAAGTGGACATCTACAATGACACGATGATTATTTTCAGGATGAGTATAACGATGCATAATCTCTCCCTTTAAAGCATTCCAAATGGCAACTTCGCCATTTACGTCCACCGAAATGAGGTCCCTGTGGGAGACTGCCGTCTCATTTGTAAAATTCCTTCCCGAAGAAAGCCAAAATACATGTGTGACATCTCCAGACTGAGAAGAACATATCTGCACCAGCTTCAAAGTTTTGGAATCGATGATAATCACATCTTTCCCACAGCCCAGTGCTATTAAATCGTCCTTAATCCTTAATTTCAAGAAATGACATCCCACATTAATCAATAAGTCTTTACTCCAAACTTTTCTAGTAAACAATCTATTATTCAACAACTTACCAATGACACGCTCCCCGGTTCTGAATACGAGGGCTTCCAAGCAATGGAAGCGGAAGGGCCGACTCATCAATAGTCGTCATTTGTTAATTATCCCAAACTGACATTAAAATTAAAGAACTCCTACAACCAACCAAGGTGGATGTTCCCACACCGAGCCTACTGTCCTGAAGCAAAGACAACCACTAACAACCTTTTAAATCCCAAATTCACATCCAAAAATTCCAACATGAACCCACTCCAGCTCCAAAACTCGACTGATCCCCAGATTTCAAAGCGTTCCAATCTAGTTGACAAGCACAAATGCTTTTACATTTCGACTTGACATCCGTTCACCGAAGGACACAGCAAGAGAGAAAAGATACGAGCGAGATGATTTCTTCCTTTTCCCGATCGATATGGAACAGATTTCTGGTGAACTAATAAAATCCAAACTAAAGACCACCAACAATACAACTTTTCAGCTGTGTTATGTATATAAAAAGTATGTGCATCACAGCTGAGAGGAGAAGCAGATACACTAAAGTGCTCATAAAAAGATCATCCTTGCCCGGAAACGTTCAACAAGCTGCTGCTGAGTCCTCACTAAAAATATCCTTTTAGTACATTTGCTCTTTTAAAGTTATATACATCCACACCTGCATAGTTTTAGGTATACCGTTTGTGTTATAATGGTCCTTTAGAAGATCAATTTTTTATTGCCTTTTCATTCATTTTGGTTATCCTTGAATTGAGATTGTAGAGGCTGCAGAGGCACTCAGCTGTCAATGTCAGCCGTGGTGGTAGTCGTTCTGACTGCGAGTATCTACTCTGCCTTTTTAGTTTGCAGAAGGTAATAAAAATTGGGATATTTAATCCATTTTATCTGTATCAATATCCAAATCTATTGTGTTGTGTGGTTAGCCAAAAAATACATCCAATTGAATCCACATCACCACGTCCACATCTACAGAAATGAGAGATGTTCTGCATCAGTGATTGTGAATGGAGGTTTCTGCATCGATTAATAAATTGTGCACGCACGGAGCTTCTTTTATAGCAGTTTCACTTGTGATCGAATCTAAAATATAAGATGATCCTTTGTACGTTTTAAGCAAGAGAATTGCGTAGTGACATTTTTACAGTGAAAGTGGGATTTTGTTTGCATGTGAGAATTTAGTTTAATTTGGAAAGGATGAAAATAGCGTTTTGTATATGAATGGCGAACGATAGCTTGCTAACAATCTGGATCCAAAATACAACGACTCGGTGACCTACTCTGGAGCTAGGACTAATAACACTAAGAAGAACCCACTGGAAATGAGTTTGGCGGAATGGCGACAAGCAATAGTTGCCCCCACGACTTATCGGGTTGGGAACTCTACGGTGCGGCTCCAGACTAGGTTTATAGCAATAATTGTTGTGTTCTCTGTTGTTGCCCTGTTGTATATCGCATATCCGTTCCAAGGTAAGTTGAGAAAATGGTTGGAATATTTTATGATGGTGGTAAATGGTATTCCAATGGTTGATGACTGTTTTTTTATCTGTAGGAAGTGGAGCTGAAAACCATTTCCGGTCCCAGCCATCAGCGTTGTCTCCGTCGTTAAATGAGATACCGGATGGGGCGGGCGCTGGAGGAAAGAAAGCTGCAGTGCTGTGGAGTACTCACCGACGAATAGTATTAGACACGCCTTACCCTCTGACGAAACCAGTATCTACGGAGAAGGGTCTTCGTTACAGAATCGGAATCATTACGGATTTAGACTTGGAATCAAAGACGTCCACTGGGAAATGGATCTCATACATGAGGCGAGCCAACTTGTTTCTCCAGTACAAAAAGGATGATCCGAAATCATCGAAGGTTGGCAAAAATTATGATATGGTTATAGAATAATTATGGTTGTGTATTTAGTTTTAAACGTTGAGAAAATATGTTAATATGCATTTACACCTTGTTTAACTGACAGGTAACTATCGAATGGGAAAATGGCGAACCACACATCATCAAATCAGGGGTCAACGAAGATGGTCGAGGAATGGAGCTCTCCGAGTTAATGATATTTAATGGGAAGCTCTACAGTTGTGACGATCGAACTGGGATTGTGTATGAGCTTACGAAATTGGATGCAGAAGAAGTTGTTCCAGTTCCATGGGTTATATTAGCTGATGGAAACGGCACTGTTTCAAAAGGTACATAACATTTGCTTTATTGGTAATGAGTCATTATTAAAATATAGCATGTTGAAATTCTTTTGCAATTTTTATTATTGACTTATCGTTTTAGGTTTCAAGTGTGAATGGTCTTGCGTAAAAGGTGACCATTTATGGATTGGAGGGTTAGGAAAAGAATGGACAACCAGCTCAGGAGAGTTGGTAAATCATAATCCCCAATTTGTCAAATCAATATCTGCAGCTGGGGAAATAAGACATCACGATTGGAAACTGCGGTACCAAAAGCTTGCTAAAGCGCTAGATATAGTATTTCCAGGTAAGATTATTAACTTTGAATATGATAATGATGTTATATATATAAATTATTTGCTGAGCTAAAAGGAATTTCAAATTTGTTATATGTGTTAAGGTTATGTCATTCATGAATCTGGTGGCTGGAGTGATGTATGGAAAAAGTGGGTATTTCTTCCTCGTCGAGCTAGCAAGGAGCAGTACAATGATAAGACTGATGAAAAGAAAGGCACCAATATTATGCTATTAACCGATGAAGATTTTACAAATGTCGAAGTAAGAAATAGCAAAAATGTATGTAATTTAAGGTGTCATGAAAAGATTTTAAAAGGTTTTATTTTATCATAGGTCCGCCATATTGGAGATGTTATCCCCACCCATGGATTTTCAAGCTTTAAATGGATCCCAGGTACTGGGGACAACTTAATTGTTGCACTAAAGTCAGAAGAAATTGATGGAAAGACAGCATCCTACATAATGGTGTTTGACATGGACGGCAATATTCTGGTGCCTGAAACGAAAGTAGGTGATCATAAATATGAAGGGGTAGAATTTTTATAAAGCAATATTTCAAATGTAGAGCATTCCAAGTATTTTATTTAACAATGTTATATTTATAGTATATTATAAGTTCTTATGACGTATGTAATTTTATTAATAAAAAAGTATTACTTTATTCGTTCGAAAAAGATCTGTCAGTGAAAGAAATTTTTTTTATAACGGTCAAAACTAATAACCATAAATGCAATCCGCAATATATATGTTTATTTACTTAAATCATGCTAGTTTCATATTCATATAACATCTTAAAATGTACTTTTTTCGTTGCATGCTATATTACGGAAGTCGGTTTGGAATAATTTTATCTGAAAAGTGTTTCCAAACTAAACGACAAGTTTGTGGGATAGCAACGATGTCTCCGTGCGCTGGCGGGCCGTGTGGAAGCTCAGGGACACGTCTATCGCTGCGGGCCCAAACTCTGAGCTACGAAGTACTTGCTAGAGGTGTAGAAGGGTGCCAAAACCACTGACGCAACTATTATAGACGCTCATGCAACCCCAAGTACACCTGATATCTTGCCTTGTCGTCTGCTTCAATCTCTACGAACCTCTCCCTGCTCTGCAGCTTGCTACATTACATCTCCCCTTAAGGCCGGGCTAGTAGTACAAATGCAGCCTACGGACAACATTGTACCCCGTACACGTCTACCTCTAATAATCTGCTTACTTTGATCCCAGTTTCAACTGGAGCGCGGGGAATCTTCCCGTCCTTTTTCGAGCAAACGCCCGCACCTAAACCACGCGCGCCTAACACACTCTTGCTCCGGGTCCATCCGCTGATGTACCCGGACCTGACGTTCGGCGACTCAGATGCTCCTACGCATAGAATCGACTTTGAGCGCAATCATCGCATCAAAAGCTTTTCGCATGAGGCCTGTTCAGAACCGTTTGGGTATAATGCCTTTTCATTCAAGTCACTCATCCGAATCCAATCATGGTCTCTTCGAGTCTCCTACATATATAAGCAAACACCTGCAAACTCCTTTTTGTGCTTTCGTTAGAGAATTTTAACACCTTGCGAGGAGCAGAATGCACATATTAAAAACCTTAACAAGATGTACCCTGCCAAGTATCCTTGTTAAGGGAACTCCTTTCCGATGATGATGTAATGTAAAGTAGCATGATTCTAAAAAGAGACCCTTTTATACTTTTACTCTTTCATTATTTTAAACTCCAGTTCAAATTGCCCCAAAACTCCCTACTCAAGTAGACTTGACCTGATGAGAGTTGTGAAAATACTTGGACTTGAAGGATATCATGTCAATGTCACACATTTCCAGCGTGTAATTCCAGCCTGGTCAAAACATAACGTAACATTTCACCACAATTTCTGATACGATGATGATGTCGATTATATGATTAGATGGGGGAAGCATCAAGTGCAATTTTATGATGAATGTTACATGCGTACACCTTAATAAGAAAAGTGTATTATTGAATGTGGATGCTTGTAGTATTGTTGGCCTACACACTGGTGCTCCTCTCACAGGACTCGTGTATTACCATTAAGTTCGTTACTTTAGGTAAAGTCCCATTGCCGTAGTTGTACTCAAGCTCAGTCTGACTTTTGAGCACGCAGACGACGGGGTATTACTATTGAACTGCTGCTGCAACGCAGGAGACTCTCGTGTTGTAGTTTTGGTTGGTTGTGTGTATTGAGTATTCTTGTGGAACTTGTACTATAATATTTACATTTTTATATGCATGTTCTGTGTTCTGGCAAATGTGTATCAGCAACAGCTCCAGTAGTAGTTGTCAGCAAACATTGGCGTAAGCATGCATATGGAATCACTCCAATAGTATCCAATTTTCGCATGTCAAAACACTTGTTGACTTGAAGCCAGCAACAGGACCAGCACCAGCTAATAATGCTAATCGGAGCTCACATCAGTGTTTCCAGCACTAATGCTAATTCTTGTGTGTTTCCCTAAACAATCTACATAATATTTCATGCGTTTCATATCAAGCTAAAAAGCGTGATGACAGTGTGGAGCCGGTGACTTAAGGAATATTGGATTTATTGCAAGTGTCAATGATCCTATTAACAAAGAATCTTCTTGTGATATAAGCATATTTACAAAGTAGTACAACGACATTAAATTGGTGACAGTAGTTGAGAAGTGTAGGTAGTAAGAACTGCGAAGCGAGTGAGTAATCAAATTTTTATTCTCTTGAACGGTTCAGATTGGAAATTCAAACTTTCGAAGAGAAATTGGGTTAGACATATAGGTAATCAAGTGAAATTTTTTTATAGGACACATTGTTCCTATCATTGAACTGTGGGGACAATTAAATTTTAAAAAAGTGGATTGTTAAATTTATTGGACCCAATTAAAACCTTGTGAATTGATGGACTAGACACAAAATTTGTGCACAAATAAGCGTCCAATTTTCACCTTCAGTTTGGATATATGTATTTTGTGTGGAAATAACATTCATTCACTTTCGTTGCTGTCAAAGCCCGAGTTGTATATGCAGGTGGTTTTCTTGGAATAGACTTTACAAGATACCTAAATACTTGGGTACATCATCATCATTAGAACTGAAAGTGTTTTCATGGAAAAATATTAGACATAGTGCCTTATGGAAACCATTCAATGACATCAGTTTGACTGGATTATTTGTAACAAGTTGTTTTTTAAACTCAAGGTCAAATAATATTGTGAGAGGTGAGGAATGGAAGATATCAAAGAAGAATTCTCCGTATCAGGGGGACCCAACGGTATAGGATCTGAATTAGATATGAGACCCCACAGCAATCCAATGACAATTCGGCCTGGAAGTGCAGAAATAGGTAGTGGAGCTCCAGGTGGCTACATTCTTTCGGAGCAGTCTTACCACTCCAATGGCTTTCCAGTTTTTGCATACCAGCAACAAAGCCAACATGGCGGTATGCCTGGAATGGGAATGGAAGAGTGGTCACAACGAAACGGGCATCATCACCACCATCCACATCCTCCCCACGCACATCATCATCACCATAACGGACCTCCAAACGGTCTTGGTCTCCCACCGAATCTGATGATGAACCATCACCTGGCAGCTGCCATGAATGGTAACAATGGGATGGTCGGTGGACCCCTTGAAAAACCAAAGAAAGAGCAACGCATTCGACGACCTATGAATGCTTTAATGGTTTGGGCCAAACGGAACATGAGAATCCAGATCTTCATAATGCGGATTTGAGCAAGATGCTAGGTAAGTATCGTCTTCTAAAGTAATAATTACGCTTTTATGACTTTTTGCTGAACGTAATGACTCGTAAAAGGCTGTTTGCTCATACGCCAAAGACATTATAGGGAAGATGAAAGGTTTTGGGGTGAAGTGATACCAGCTGGTTATTACTGCAGTCTTTTGCTCTTCTTCAGAAAATCACGTTGCTCATTAGCCAATTAATATTTTAACGTGGATTCTTAATGAAATTTAATACCTACGCACATTTGCATCGCTGTTATGTTCTTTCGATTACAAGGAAATTCATATGAAGCAAAAATAACAAGCAATAAGATATTATGTGATCGTTTTTTTCAACATCACTTTTGTGGTCTCTCGTCATCATCGCACTCATTCACAGGTATTCCAATTTAACAACAAACGAGTAAACTGTTTAATATTTACTCAAGAAGCAATAACTTAATTTCTAAAAATACTTTAACGATCAAACATAATGTGGAAGGTGTTGGTATGATGAAGGAGGAGTGCAGTTGGCATTTCTTCTTTCCAACTTTAAGGCAGGTGTCACGTTCAGGTGTCGTGTTAGTCAGAAGCCAAATACATCACAGTACACGACTCTTCTTTGCTGACTCCATACTCAGTTCAGGAGAATTTTGTCCTGTCAAGAGCTCCGACCGACCACTTGAGAAGAAAGTTGCGGAGAGAAATGAGATGAGATGGTATCACATGCACACTGCATTTAATAAGGGTAGAAGTGGAAAGAAACATGCGTTTTCCAAAAATATTATGTAGCCACATCAAAAAGCATGTGCTTATGTTGTAATGAGATTAGCTGGTGGATATGAGCAGATGCAATTAAATTTTTTATATAATATTTATGTATACAAATAGTGTAAACTAAAAAAGTTTAACCCTTGTGGTCATATTTTTTTCTGGAAAAAGATATGAACTGAAATCAACTTTGGACATTACCCTTCCATTAATTTTGAATTTATCTAAACATTAGCCCAAGTATTCGGATTACTTCTTAAGCTAAAAAAAATTTGCTGTATGTTCTAAATTCTAAATGCATTTCAGTTGGCTGAGTTTAGCTTTCATCTCTTGCTGGAATCATAACCTAACAATTATGGAGTGACAAACCCTCAATGTCCACCTGTTTAAAATTGTTTATATTTTTTAGACAAGGTTTTCCTAAACAGAGCAGTTTATTTAAAAACGTGCTTCTTGTTTTTTGGAGCATTTATTATCAAAATGTGGTGGATGGTGAATGTAAAATAGCATAGTACACAGTCAGTTTCATGCACTCTGGCTTATGATGGGAAATCATCAGCGTGGAGAGCAATAAAGAAAATTAGAAATATCTGCAAACACATGTATTCACATGAGATAATCTAAACAGTATAATTTTTCTTGTTCATACATACTACCATGTCCAAGTGCCATGGCATGCCAGTGTGAAATGAAGTAAGATAAGGGAATCTGTTGAAGTCATATAATGATGATAATGCAATAAAAAAGGTCTCTATCAGTAGTATTCGTATAATTTTCACATAGCGGCATAGCGGCTCAAGCTTGAAAATTGCACGGACTACTGTAAACTAAAACACACATTTGTATTAGTAATGATAATGATGATGAGTTTTTTTTTCATTCCGCGACCGACAATGACTTGTAAAGTAAGGACATCAGTGTGTGTATACAATATACCTACTGTATACTATTCTACTACTACTATCATTCATGGTTATTTTTTATCCCGTCTCTCCCTATCTGTTTATCTGGAATGGACTGGTTGTTGGTTTAATTTTAAAGTGAAAAAAGGAGATATTATAGCTACTTTGCCGTTTTGTTACTTGTTGATGAATGGTGATAAGACGAGGTTCATAATTATATACTTTGTGGATGTTATGTCTATTTATCGCAGCGTTATTACCACCACCACATAAGCCATTGCATTTTTCATAATAATTCTGCACACAAACTTGAAACAAAATTGCAATTTTTTTTCTTTCTTTTAAAGCACTTGGTCATATCAGTTTGTTATAGACATAGCAAACATGAGCTTGATTCAAAATCAGTCAGTTTTCATTATCATCAGGGAGGATATGCGTCTGATGATGATTAGCTCTGATGTGAATGAATAAATGTTTGAACAAAATCCTTCATTTGATAACTTGTTACAAACTGGATTTAAAGTGCAGTTTTGGTCGATTACTAGACTATTTGCAAATTACGCCATAATCATAATCAGAATGATGTTTACATTACACACTCAATCTCATGTTTCGTTCTTGGGTTGTTGTAGTTGTGTTTTTAAAGATGTTCAACAAAGATACCTATTTGTGTTCCCAACAACCTTCAGCATTTCATCCAGCAAATTTAAGCATCCTCCTAATATTATTATTATCAGCGTAATAAAGACTAATGACAAATTCCTTGTTTCCTCTCTGTCTCGCAAGTTGCTCCACTTTACTCACTGTAATATACCTCAAGTTTCCGTAATCCTTCGTTAATGGCTGTACTAACCTAATCATAATTCCACATAACTCTCTTCGAATAAGATTTTTTTAATGTAGTGACAAATCTCAAGGAGATTAGTCAGTGGCTCGTGTAAACAATTAAGAGTTATGGGTTAAGATTAAACTAAACCAAATTACGAACGACGATGGATAAGAAATTGGGAATGAACATGTACGAGCCGAGGACGACGTCTGTATGACATTTACACCTATCCGCGTACCTCCTGCGTAATTTCTTCTCGGAGTGAATCAAGATATAATAATTTTTACGACTTAGCACCAACTTGATTACTACCACGCATGCTGTACTTTTTTCTTCCACTAAAACTCCATCGTAAATCCGAAGACTCCATAATCACATAAGACCTTGAATAAAAAGGCAGTAATAATTTTTATCCATCCATCATCATCATCCGTATTCATTTAAATATAGCTTTAGAAACAAGTCATATACTCCGGGAGTATATGAGTATGAATCAATCACTTGGTTTTTCAGTACGTGCCTTTCTGGTTAATAGTCTCTGAGCCAGGAAGAAAGGCTAAATTTTCTCACTACAAAAGTCGTCTTGCCGAGATTTTTTTATGACTTTCCAAGCTGAAAAAAGAGGCTGCCTTTGAAAGGTTGTAAAAGTGGTTGCAGGAAATAGAAGCAGAAATTACAGTTAGGGTGCATTACATACCAAACTAACGTTATATATTATATTAATCCATCTAGTTTGCCAACAGAACAGGACATTCTAGGGCGAGCTTCAATTATGTATATCCACACTACCTACTTATTATATTGGCATGCTTTTGCCTGTTTTGAACAGACATTATATCATGCGAAGTGTAGTAGGCATAAACAAATTCCTATTGTCTTGTAATATGGTTGAAGGACGGAAGGCCGAATATTTTAAGAAAAAGTTGCTTTCCATTTACACACATTGTCTTTTCATTCATCAGAGTTCAATATAGGGTTCGAGGCTACTTTGTTTGCAGACGCAAGGTTTGTGATTTTGTATTTAAAAAATGCAGAGTCAACAACCAGTCGAAGGCTTCCCCAAAAATCATTTTCTGTCATAAAATCATAACATGTTCCATTTTATCCGTTACACTCACATTGACTTGACACGTACCTAAGTCAATGTTGTTTGTAGTGCGCCCATTTGCATCTATCTAAAATTAGTACTGTTTTGGTGTACCGAACCGATAAGATTATTAAAGTGAGGATGATGATCATGATTTTGATGGGATAAGTATTTTGTATTGTTGAGCAACATATTATGTTTTACCTACTCATGTACATAATTTATGCGCTCTTCCGACATAGTCTGTTGAATTGGGCGATAATAAAATGAAAAAATGAATACAAGTGATCCATGCTGGTGATTATGTTTTCGTTTAGGAAGACTACTTATCATCATCATCATCACCAATATTTGGGCTTGTCAAAAAATCAGGTCATTAGTATGTGTACATTATACAATTTAAAAATTATTAACCGATAATTGAGAGTTGAGAGGAGTACCTATTCATAACTCTATACCTATGTAGACAGTTGTGATGTCACACCGAGTGTGTGGTGATAAAATGCAACTTTCTTTTAAAGAGTCTGCTGAAACTACCGATTTCTCCTATTATTCGGCATTGTCCTCGGATTTCTTCTTTTAGAAATCTTCAAAAGTCTATTAACTTTTAACCAATATATTCATAAAATTCACCTTCGCTATTATGCTTAATATTTGGTGATTTCCTCAATGAATTCAAGTGAAAAATTAATTCCAGTTCGACCTATGTATAACAATATATTTTTGAAAACATTATTTTTTAAGAACAGCATTTAACTTTGCAAAAAACCACAAATTGTCTTACGTTTTTCTTTCTCCATGTTGCGATTGACGTGATCTATGCTATTTCTCATAAAGGGACTGAAATTTGCATAGTCATCTTTAAAAATTACAGAAAATACATCTGATCTAAAATCTCGTATGATTTTGTTCATTTTCATTTAGACGATTTACTGCTCGGTTGAATACTGATATGACAGACAAGCCGAACTGGGTATAACCGGCGTTCATGTAATAGTCTATTATTGTCGACTGTCTACTTTTTACCTCCTTCTTCTTCTAAAATATTCTATACTGCATGCGGTTTCTCTTTATTACAATGTGGAGAGCAAAACGGTCAAATTGCGCACCGTAATGCATCTTAACTATCTCAACTATCTCAAACCGAAGCTGACGAAATCATATGATGCACTTCCCCGAGTATGAACACGAAACTATTCTAATGTTCAAAACTCTAATAATGAATTTTTATAAACGGGAACTGTTTCAAACTTGCTTGTTTCTGTCACCAAATATGACGTTCAAAGTTGAATTCGATTTGTTGGTTTAAAATTTTTTTTATTTTATAATTAATATCCAAAAAGGTTATTTGGTTTTGGTAGATAGCAATTGTGTGATATTAAGTCAATTTAAATTTACATTGCACTTTTGAATCTGTTTTTCCCATATCAGTCCATTTACTTGCGAGTAACGTAAAACTCACGGATGACATTTGAAGGACGAAACCTTATCTCATCCCAGCCACTATTATCGATCATTTTGCATGCTTTCAGGAGCATTTTTGCAGTCCGATAACATATTTCATTCATTCATACCAATATTAACATGTGCACAGTACATGCATAAGTTTAGAATCAAGTTGCAAAAAATAGCGAAACTAATCTCAAATCTTAACTGTAGTTAACATCACATATAAATAATCGCGTAGATTGCAGCAAGGTTATCTAACAGGGTGACGAATAGCCGCTCATTTGAGTGATTTATATCGATACTCAAATTGTTTCTCAATGTGAAGTATTGTATTACAAAACGCATTTTTCATCCCCCATTATATATCAACCTTATTATTATTCAATTTCTTATACTACCCTCACTCAAGTTCAGGTCTCCCATCCCTGTAAAATTCCAAAATGCACCTATAGAGCAAAATAACAATAAGTGCATACGTCATGTTTCATATTTTTTGCGATGGATGATCTGAAGATGAGATAGTATTCATTTTATTGTGCCCTATTGAAAACTAAGCGCTATGGGTTGGCTTCCTTTTACTCCTAATAAGAATGAATGAAAATGGAGCCATCAATGGTGCTCATTTTTTCCCAAAGAATCATTATGTTTGTTTATTAATCAGCTCATGCTGTAACTTCCGTGCATTGCCTTTTGTTATGGTCAAAGTCAAGAAAATGGAGTCATGTGGAGAATAAGAAAAATTTTACCCAAGATTAAGATTAATACCCAAGTTAGTTGTCCGTGCTGTACTTTCGATGTTGTTGTCACCCTTGCGAAAATTTTGAATAAATAATAGCTTTTTTGCGCTGGGCTTTAGCCTTCGAACCTTGATGAACTAGACACAGTGTTTTCGTATCAAATCAAGAAATCAATCATTTACTCAAAATAGTGCAAAAAGTGTCCCTTATCACCCAATCTGTCTAGGGTTGGGCTCTCAAGATTTCACGTTCTTCATTAAACGCATTCCTGAGCTAATCAAGCTTGATGAAATTTCCTGTTTGGAATAATTCATACTTGAACCAACAGCCAACGTGACTGACAAATGTTGTGATGAGACTTTTTGTTAGAGATAAAGATATTATCATGCTTAGCTGCCGTCGTCTAATTACCTGTGTTTATTTTGATACGCTATTAGTAGTGATTAACAATTCAGTCTAACAACCATTAATTAACTTATTGACTACTAGTTTACTAGAAGTTTGCATGGCTGCTGATGCATTTTTTGGCATACTTACAACACTTCCTTCCTTACCTTGAAATAGGGAAAAGTGGGCCACTATCATCAAGCATGGCTGAGAGACTAGGAATAGGAAAGCTAGCAAAACTATTTCTGGTGTTCTTCTCCTATAAAATTATACAGAAATATGGATGCGCTTTTCTGTAAAGTTCTGGCGAGTTTCTGGTTATGAATAATTTTAGGTATGAGCCTAGCTTCAACAAATTTCCATGTCAAGGTTCCTCAACCATTCCTTGCCAATTTTTTACTCTCTTCGTGTAAAATTGGTAGCACGCACTGCTCTTCAGTATGAGCTCTCTCTGTCTATATACAGCTTTAACTTTAACCCTAACTCCTTTGCTCCGTTGATCTCGACCTTCACACAAATTTTCTTTGCGTATCACCATATCAGTCACAACATGTCAAGTGTCGGTGGAACGCATCGAATAGAAAGAGAAGTTTTGTTTGTATTTCTGTACAAATTCAAGTTCCGTGAATGTATGTAAATTAGCCAAGAGTCCGGAGGATCCGGCTTGAGAGAGCTTGTTGGTTTTATGACAAAAACAAGAAGCAGTTGACACTCTGCTGAGAGAATTACTACTTTACTTATTGTTACGTATATACCGTATTAGCTGGCAACTTTTTCTCCTCGTCCATTTCATAATGGTCTATTAGAGAACAAAAGGAACAAAAGTGGATTTCTCGATCATAACAGGGAGTGACAATGAAACTGAAGGTACGCACACTGGGAGACATTACGTATAGACATGAAGTTATAGTTAGACATAAGATAATCAACAGCTTTTCTACCTCTTCTGGGTTTTCCTCTGTAAAAAAGTGCAGCAAGCAAGGAGCACTGTTGCAGCTGAGTCTCCCGCATGGTCAATGAAGAATGACCAACAAGACGAAAAGCGCAACGCAACAAGTTAGAGAGACAAAGGGACATGTACCATACATGGGGGGCTGCTACCGGCTGCCTTTTTAAAAACATATTTTTTATTTTTTAGCTTTTGCTCCGCATATGTAACTTTTTTAAACATGTGTATATTCCTTGTACATCTGCTCTTAAAGTACATATGTAGGTGGACAGTATAAAACTGTTTTTTTTTCTTACTTTTTCACTTTTGAGATAGCTCAAGTGTGTAATTTACTTACTTCATCTTGTAATATTTTACATGTGTAGAGATATGGATGACGATGTGATGTGATAAACTTGACCTCATCACTTGATAGAACACATCACACGCTGCATCATGCCATGCCATGATCATATATGCTAAGGGAAACTATTTTTTTACTCTCTTGCTCAAGGAACTCAACGTAGTGTATACTTATTTGACGTCTTTGTAAAAAAAGGGCCATCTTTCCATCCATCCAGTTAAGCGTTTTTATACCCCCAAAGCGAAATAAAATTTATATCCACATCCATCTTTATCCCTTATCTGATGTAACCTATTTTGAATCAATAGAGAGTGAACGAAAAGCTAAATTTAACTTCTTGGGTGATCTCCTGACTGATGGGACTCGCAGGTGTGATTTGGTAATTAAAAACTTGTTGCCAAAAATGTGTACCTTTGTAGTTAAGTGAGTACCGCAGGCATTAATTAATTCATTCAGTTGGCCGTAGCGGAGGAGTCTTTGCTTATTGTGACTCGATTTAAAAGCATGTGTGTGTAAAACCTGTGCCTTTTTTTTCTTGTAATTATCACCACACTACCTGAGCTACATGCTGAGGCAAAACAACAACAAATTGCCAATTAACAGTATTTAATGATGCTCAGTAAATTACGAGACAAGAGTAGATTTTACTCAGTTGTGAACACCTCTAAAAAAATGCATTCTTGAAAGAAGTCAAGGGTCACTAGGAACATTGGAGGCAGATTGACTTGAGCTAACAACAAGAAAATGCGTATTATAGGCACATAAAAGTTTTGTACATTTGACATTTTATAATTTGTGCCGAGCTTCATAAATGGCGTACACACATATATTCTTATAAGAAATGCTCATTGTTCCGTATGGCTGATTTAAAAATGTCACTTCCTCTCGTCACTTGCACTGATGCCCCCAAGCAGGAATAATTATTGTCATCACCGTGTATAATTTCTTAATGAGACAAGTGACACAGCAAATTTCTCGAGAGTGCTACAATAAAAACATTAATACTCCCAGAGAGACGGGGTTGAGAGGCGAAGAAGAAGAAGAGTTTGCTAATAATAAATTTATGCAAGCTTTTACCCTTTTACGAGCCCCACACTAACTAACTAGCGAACAACGAAAAAATATTGTCTCGAAGACAAGATGACATTTGTACATTTTTTATTAATGCAATTCAGATTAGAATCACAAAAATAGAAATGGAAAATTGTATAAAGTCGGTATTGTATATGATTATGCAGATATGCGCCTATGCGTGAAGCCACCAAGACGGAATAATAAGAACGACAACGACACAACGATGACAAAAATGACAATATGTCTTCACTCACTGTGTGAATCATGTGTAGTGCATTTAATGATGGTTGGTTGTGAAAGTGAGTTTTCCTCTTTTTTGAGACACAACTGCATATAAAGCACACACCTAAGATATTTGTCACTGACTACAAATAAGATGAGAAGAATGAGTTTATGAAAATAAATGCACAATTAATATCGATATGGTTGGAATAATCTCTTGCGGTTTTTGGAGAGGAGGTTTAATGCTGATGATGATGACGAAGATTGTAGAAAGAAGGGTGGCTCACATCACATCATATTGCTCTCTTAGATATGCCTTATTTCAGTCAAAAGGCTAATTGTTATTAAATTTTCCATGTTGCGGAACACACACGACATCATCGTCGTCAGCTACTACAAAACTTTTTCTTTCTATGAACTTTTCTTGGGTGTGCTCCTCCATCTTTCATGTCAGGAGGCAGCTCAAGTGTGTTCTGCAAAAAAAAGTTTCGTTTTTCATTTCACTCTCCATTTAAAATGCACACAATCATCATCATCGTGGTCCTCGTCGTGAAATAAGTTTTTGAAAATTAGCATCAGTTCTGGCTGTAGGTATTAAGGGAAATGGGACTTTTCCTTGTGTCGTCGCCTCTCGAGTGGGGAAACAAGTAGGATGCAACGGCAGGCAAAGCATTTCCAAAAAATGAGGTAGTCGATGCATTAAACGATTCCGACTGCACAAAACTATATTTTCTCAAGGATCTGTCACATGGAAGCAGAGCAGTGGAGTTGTTCAATTTCTTTTTTTCCCAGTCACTTGTTTTCTTGCGCAGCCACTAATTTTCTTATAAAAAGCAATTAGTCAACCCATCTGGTTACTGTCATCATCATCTCATGTAATTATATAGCTGGGCTAAACTAGCAAATAGTATAATGATGATGTGATGTGTTGTATGGTTTCTGTTCGTTGTGTGTGTGCTCCTTATACAAATTTTTTACTTTGTCGTGCGAAACAATTACATTTATACATGTGTACACATACTCTCTGGCAGTTCTTTAGGGAGAGTAAGATTTTGATTCGCATTCGTATTACATTTGGAAGTAGAAAAGTAGTTTATTTTATTAGGGAGGAAATAATGGAGTATAATGGTAATGTGTCATGCTTTGCTAGCATGTGATGTCTGATGCTCCACCAATACTGGAAAGTATGATTATGATTTCCTTTTCTTCCTTGCTGCAATGAGTTACGTTAGATTGCAAAATTTTAGAAGTTGAGCAAGTGAAAGTTTTAAGAAAAATCTGCTAGTATACTTTAGATTTCATTCCGATTGAATTTCGTAACAGTTATGAATAAAAATATAATAAGATTGATGAAGGTCGGATTGGAGTATAAAACTTTAAAAATCTAAGTTGGAGCCAATATCTATTTAACAAATTTTTACTAATTAATTAATTAATATTGTAGGTAATTCCATAACGAAAATTCGATGTAATTTGAATGCCTAACTAAAGTTTGTTGTGGAAATATTGGAAAATTAAGAAAATTTTAGCTTCATGATGTAGTATTTTGTAAAACAACAATCATAACAACCCTTTTGCATACCTAAATTAAAAAGCCAATTGAAAAGCTTTATACATACACTGCGCAGAGGTAACATTATGTTCTCCGTAAAATACATTTTATGCATGTAGTATACTTTTTGTGTTGTTGAGGTGAGGTCAGAGGAAATTGAGTGGAACTGGAACGAATTTGTCATCACTTGCCACAATGTGTCTCACACACTCAGAAAGCCAGAATGAAAAGCATACAATTCTACAAGATGACGAAGTTCTACTGACTTTTTAAACAAGTGATTTATGATTAGGCCCAAGTCCCAGGAGAAATGACGATGAGGGAGAGGCACTAAATCATTTGCCCACTTGTTCATCATCCCTTCTTGTTTTCTTACCTTGTTTTAGAATTTCTCCCTCTTCTTGTCCATTCAAGTGGTTAACAAGCGGAATAAAATATACAGAAAAATTCACTCCACGTTTTTTACTCTCAAGTCAAAATCCTATATATTTTCAGTCTCAGACAGCTCGACGTTGTTCTGCTAAGAAGTTGGTTTGGTTTGACACATTCCCTTTCTTACTTTGAGTTCATCAAGCTCCTTTAAAAATTCATTTCCTTCATTTTATTCATTCATTCCTCCCCTCAAATCCATCGTATCCGCTTTGGTGGTATATATAAGGAATGGGGAATGCAACGCATGCATAAAATGACATGGTTTTCGGGACCGCATGAAGACCACCGACTATACTCATCTCAGCAACACCTGTAACCCACACTTACACATTTTTAGTAGATGGGACGGTTGAATGGAACTGAATTCAGAAATTAATTTCTCTGATGATCCCCACACCACCTTGAGCATATAATGAATGACCATTGGAAATCCAAGGGAGTCCATAAGGTCTCTCTCCTTCTCACACATCAGATCACATCATTCAAGCATCTAAAATGTGATGTCTCATCATCATCCTCCTCAAGCTATGTCATATCATCTCTTCTTATGCTTTCTCATTGTATGTATCATATCATATCACCATCAGGAATAAATCCATGTGCCAAAAGTGCCAAGACACTTTTAGAATCGAGCGCCTGCCTACTTAACGAGCTATTAGTATTGTGTTGCAAGTCCATTTCTGTCACTTGTTCTCCTCCATTTAACGCTTTTCTCTCGCTCACTTCATTTTCATTACAGAACTCATTCCCAGTTTCTAAATCGCCGTCATCATTTGCTTCTCATTCTTCTGACAGGAAACGTACTCCGATGTGTAATGTGTCCACTTAATATATTCAATTCATTACAAGACCATTGTTGATCATATTTCACAGTGTCATATCCAACCTTTTTTATAATATGCAAATGAATGAATTGGCGATTTAAGAAAATAAGCCAGAATTTCAAATCTGACATGGAGAGAGAGAGAGATGGATACCTATATCGGATTCTCAATCCTCCGAATCAGATTCATAAATGGAAAATTAGCCAACATAGACATTTGTACATTCTTCCTCAAATAATTTCCCACTCCATTTAAAGACTTTGAGGTAAGGATGGACGGTTGGTAGTCGGCAGTCACACATCAAATCCACCTTGATATCATATCATGCCATAAAAATAAAGCCTCCAATTAATGCCATGTGCAATGACACGGTGATATGCTATGCTGTCGCTAAGATGATCATTATTATCCTCATCCTCATAGCGTGTCATGTCATCAGATGGCATTTTCACATGATTGTCGTCATCCTAATTAAAATTGGGAATCATTAAATGAATTATTACAGGAGACGCCGTAAAAGCAAACGTTTATGAAATGATGATCACGATAATATGATATAAAGCTGCGATATAGCTTTGGCCTTTGCTACTCGTCTTGGAGTTGGTATTGCGTGTTAAACTGTTTACCTGTTGCTCGTCCATCTCCTCCATTGTCGTCGTCGTCGGTTTCATTCTGACTCACATCACCATCACATGGAATATGAGCAGAAAACGCGACATTGCTTTACAGTGGAACCTTTAGTGGCTATGGTCGGTCGGTGTGTTTCCCCCAGCTCGAGTTTGTTCTTCAGAGTTCTTGGGCTTTTGACGGAAAGGTTTTCGTCTTGTTGGCAAAGTCAAACGTGGCATTTAAGAAAAGGAAGTGGCTCACAATCACGCAAACTTGTTAAATGTAATCCAATCCATGGCTTTAGCACGAACGAGCCCCAATCTAGTAGCCACAAACCACAATGTTTAACATGTTCTCGCTCGCATGTGAGGAAGGACTATTAGCGCTCTTAATAATAATTATATGACTTGTGATGATAATATTATGATGGCAAGATAATAAGTAAGATTTCTTGATATGATGATGATGAGGAGGATGGTATGTGAGTACCTACTTGGATGTATGAGAAGATATTCTCTTATTTTTATTTCTTCCTTTCCCAAAATCCAATAACTCATCAGAAGAAGTTGAAAAAAAACATTCGTTAACGTTTTTCCTCAAACTTAATAAAATTAATGCACGCATGCAGCATGCTATCTATGTGTTTTTGTTGCTAAATCAGAAGCAAACTTTCCTGAGAGAATTTTTTTTCGAGTTCGAGAAAGACCTTCAAAAGTGCATTTTTGTTTAACCATTCGATCTTCTCATCTAAGGGACCTTAGACATGAAAAATGAATGAAGTTCAGAAAGAAAATTTGATGATATCGTATTCCATTTTGCATTGAACATGGCCATGTTGTGGTGACCACGGGGCAACTCAAGACTATCACGATTTGGGCTTCTGAAAATATATTTCACTATGCTGATGATAATGTGCGATCTCTGAAAAGTCTCAACTTTCCAAAACATCAACAACAACAAAACTTGATCGCTCTGCAATCCAAAACATCAGCAGTCCATCCATCTCACCATCCGTCTATCATGCTCTTGGTTGTTGGTCTCCTCTCTTGAATTCTCAAGTATTTCATCAGTCACTGACTGATCCTGTCTTCCCCATGATGATATACATATATACATTTGCATGCTGTAATGTTGTGATGTGATTTGATGTCTCGCAAAAGCAAAGGGACTCGCTGGCAAGAAGAGTGTCCATGTTTGACAAGACCGTTTGTGGCACAGCCACACGGACGCACAGAGAGGAGATTGCGCACATACAACACTCACTGAAAAAAAGTTTATCTAATGATCCAATAAGCAATTACGTTACATGGCTGACTGACTGACTGACTGCCACATGATGAACATCATGATGATGATGGTTGTGATGTAAAATATTGTATCGTATCGAAAGCACATTATATATTATGAATTGGTTGGAGATTATTATGGCTAGCAGCTTTTTTGATTTTGATATTATTGACTCGTGGGTTCCAATATCAAGATGTCAGTCACAGCATGACTCATAATCTGAAAGGTTCTTGCGTTTTTCAGCAATCAAGTCGCGTTCGTTCCGTTTTCTGTTGTATAATTCATGTAAAGGTTCTTGCCTTATGATTATGATGGTTTAAGTTAGTGTATGTACATAATGTTGGAGTTCCTTAGGGTAGAAATAGAGCTCCTTTTATAGAAATAAATTAAAGTCATGATCGACCGATCCTAATCATATTTACATTCATTTTTCATTAGCATCCCATTTTCTTGTAAAGGACCCGGTCTTGTTTAATGCAAAAAGCTAGGTGGGCTTTGGAAGGAAGTTCAATTTTATTCTTGCCTAGAATTTGTACTTTTAATTCTACTGGGATTCAGAGCGATAAGTTTTAGGACAATCAGTTTTTAATTTACTACTGTTATATCTATATTACACCAAGTACCCACTCAAAGAAGCGAAACTATCTAAATTTAAAATAAACACTTTTTCCAATAAAACACAAATTGACGTTCAGCTGAGTAATATGCTCAAAAGTGTCATTGTTTACTTGCATCTCAGAACTGCAAAGTTTTTAAATTAAAGGAAGTATAGCCAATATCGGCACATTTTTTAACCAAAAACGATTTTCATCTCCAAACCCACTGCGCATTTCTCACAAGAGACCGCATCTTTTTATGGGTTTTGTCGGTGTTGATGATGATCCTGTTGATGAGGATAGCATGACTGAAAGATATAGATCTAATCAGAGTGTGGGATCAGTCCCAGAAGAGAGCACAATTATCTGAAAAAAATGTTGATAAACTCTACCATCCGCCTATTTGCTGGTATGTTTTTCTTTTCTTCAACTTTTACCCGTATTTATTCTCATTATCGAAGTAATCGTGTGCGTATTACGTAGGTCGTAGGCGCATGTGATAATAATATTCAATAAGACTAGACCATCTCCTTTTTTAATTTTCCACATTTAAAAACTCTCTCAACTCATTATTACCATACACCCTTCTCACCAACCATGAAACTAGCCAAGCCAAGCAAAACAAGCAAGGATTTTTATATCGAAAAAAATGTGTTGATGTTGGCGACTTTTCGTTGTGTGGACTGGTGATTTTGATTTCATAAAAATATGTTCACCTCCACGAGAGCAAACACACACACACACCACATCACACAAGCCCAATTACTCTGTAATTTTAATTAGAGGTCTTTTTAATTAACACAGTCCGAATGTCAAGTCACAGCTATGATATCCGTGTGGCTTGGCTACTCTTTCTCAGCAAGTGTGCATGCCTTAAAATCTGCTGGAGGTGTGTGTTTTTGTACGTAACTTCTTCGTGTGAGCATGCTTTTGTCTTACGTACTTCCCGTTCCCTCTCGTCGTCTTCCCCTTATTATGGGAATTAAACTGCGTGGATGAAACTGACGGCTGGTGGTGGCTTGGTTGGTGCTAATCATGATGATGAGGATAGTAAAAGGTTCCTGGGAAATCAATTGCGTGCATAACATTTAATAACATTTTTTCCAAATGTTAAGAACCTTATATACCACTGCATTGGTAATTATGAAAGAAGGAAAAAAATAATTATCATAATATTTCTATCTAAAGATAGCGGATGAGTTGAAAAGAAGTTGGAATCACCACCGCACGACCTCAGCCAGTGTCAAGTGGAATGTAACATGCAATCGAAGCTTAGATTTTTTAATTATCATCACATTTTACATTGCAAACAGAAGAAAAAGGATATCAGACCAAATTCCTTGTTCAGTTCATGTAGATCAAAGGACAAACTTGGCCAATCATTAATAATGAATGAATGAATAGTGAACCTGAACTTTCGCTAAGTGCTCCTCACATCAGATCCGAGGACAATAGACTATGACTACTTAGAGTATTTTATCTGCTGATCAAATTCATTTATTGATTGATTGACGGAAAGGATTAACAAATTTCCAATAATTCCTTCACTTCATAATTCAATGTCAGTGCTCCGCTCTCTTGGTTGAGTGGAGATTACTGAGGAAATTATAGAGGAGCATGAATGCATTCAGAATTATTTTTGTCCTTCCGGTCTGTTCTCGAGATTTAGGGTAGAAAGGTACTTGGTGTCTGACGCGTGCTGAGGCTAATCCTAGCGTAAGATGCACAAACATTAATACCTTTTCATAACAGCAAACGTAAAGTTGTGTACATAAAAGTAAATATAGAAAAGTGGAGGTGCTATTTTTGGTGGTCAGTTCTTTTCATACATACATATGTGAGTGTATACATACTATTATGAGATCAAGTTCAGCGGCAGCAGCGTGCTCACATACCTTGACATGCTAACTCTTTGTCCGTAACAACCTTGGTCAAGTGATCCCGATTTTTTACGGCATTGACTACCACAGTCAATCTCATGCGGACGATGGGACGAGTACAAGAGACAAAATATAGTTATGAAATAAACTCACATTTTTTTTCATGCATCCACATCAGCACCCACCACGGACACCAAAAAGCAAGGAAGGTTTAAATTAAGTGAATTTATAGAGATAAAAATCACAGTTGCTCATGTGTTAAACTGCAGTTTTTATAGATTGATGCGTATAATCAAGAGCGAGGAGTAATTGGAAATTAAAGCTATTTAAGATCAAGGTATGAATACATTTTTAGACAAACATACGTTCTTGTTCCTAATATTCGTGAGTGGTCGTAAACTACAAAGAATTTCCTATATTGACAAGTATACTCTCTATTTCATGACTTTTGGAAACGTTCCATCCATCCATCCAGGGAAAAAATTCTCAGTGATATTCAATTTAATATTAACTGGCTGGAGAGAGAAAAAATGAGGTTGTCTGTCTGCTGAGAAAACATTTATTGGACACGCACTCGGCAAGGGTGCTATTATAAGGCTCATTCACGATGATCATCATCATGATGACTGCCTTTGCTTGATGTTTACCTCAGTTATTTGTTAAACAGCAAGAGAAACACGGGACACAAAATAAATTTCTGTTCACATAACAAGTGAGGCTATTTTACTACAAAGGAGAACATAACGATTCCCCTCTTTTTTGAATTAGCAGTTTTACAAATAAGCTCCTCTCGAGCTTATTGCTTTTCCTGCTTGTTCCTTGTCAAATATTTGGTTATTATATGAGTTATGAAAGTCGTAATTTTTATTGTAGCCCTCTTAGCTCCCTCTCATAATATTATGGATTAGCAAAATAGATTCTTGTGCTTTTAGTTAGCAGCTCGCTCAGTTTAAGAACGAAGAAACTAATTTTTTGTTGGGATATGATGTGATGAGCAAAAGTTGAGCACAGCATCATTTTTTTCTGACCATTACTTTACTTTTTTGAGGATGAAAGGCCACCCGGGAAGGGAGAAACACCGTTTTTAAGTACTTGAGCTTGCAATAATTATTATGATGTGGACGCATAAAAAATTTGAAGCGCAGAGACCGTCTGGAGGTACTCTAATGTCATTAACACATAAAGTAACATGTGTGTTCATGCACATTATATTGTAGATACATTGCAGATTAGTACAAGAGGTTTTTGAGAAAACAGAGTGAACGAATTTCAGTCGGTTGGTCATAGCCATATTATCATGATGATGAGCCATTACTACCTTAAGTTCTCAAACTACAGGTGACTAAACAATCATTAAAAAATGTATTATAGCTCAGTAATAATTTGCCATATTACCAAAAAACCACCCGCATCATGATTTTCTTTGAGTATCATATGAAAAAGACAGTTTCAAAAGGGAGAATACAGCTCTCGTCGTGAACTCTGTAAAAGTATATGGTTTTATGACGATTTTAAAGAACATTATGGATGAGTTTTTTAATGTTACACTTTTAGAGGAAATTCATCTTTTTCAAGGCTTTTCATTTACGAGTACTCAACCTTACCTGTGGGATTTTTTTATAGCGGGCTATTTGCAAACGTGTAATCCCAGTTGCTTATCATATCATCATGATTACTTGTATATGTACTGATTAGCGGACTACGTGAGGAAGGTTCAGTTTTTCAGTTGTGTTCGTTATTTGTTCACATGCAGTTAATGTGCAGCGTCAATGGCATCATCCTTAATATAATTGGAGTAGTATGTTTTACGCATCCTATTTTAGTTTGGGTTCACTTTACTTTGAACCTCTTCAGCTCAACTGTTTTTGTTATCAGCCATAAATGTATATATGTAGGTACTAATCGGTATGTGAGACAGGCGACCAGAATGTCAGCACCTGACTTGGTCTGCTGCTGCATTCACAGATCTGAAATTGGCATACATGCATAAATATTATTATTGGAGTGTCCACAAGATCCACTCAACACAAGATCCACAATGCACGTAATAACTTGACGTAAAACCAGCACCAAGTTAAGTAATCTGGAATATGCAGCAGAACATGGGTTAATTCTGGTTTCATTAGGATTTTAACGGGGTGCATCATCATCATCAACATCACCGGTTCTATCTGAAGAGGTGTCAGGCTGGCAGCCACAGAGACAAAAAATATAATCCAAAGTAATACTCTCCGTCATCGTCGTCGTCGCCTCTATTATCAGACATTATCATTTTTGCCTATAGTTTTGTCTGTTAATGATAACCTCCCATGAGATTCCCATGTAGTATTGTAAATACATATGTTTAGGCGTCCATCATGCATAAACAGTGGTATAAACATATAGGAAAGTTTATGCAGCCAAGTTTTGCCACGAGGTTGAGATGTGATTGTGTTGTTTTGAACCGCACCTCTTTCCCTAGGTTCACAGTAGGCATAATAAGAGTACAACTGCACTCTCTGGGTACTTTTCTTTAAGATGGACGGATTTAAAATTGAGAATTTATATGCGAGCGCATACACACCGCATATCATCAATCTATCCATCATTAGCTATCATTTCTACCATTTACATTTGTACAAGCTCTCTCTGCCTCCATGCATAAAAATAATATTGATCATTGCTCAACACCAAACCAACTTGCTCTGTTGGCTTTGGCTAGGTAGAAAATGCAAACCAATTTATCTCATCGGTAATCATCCTCGCTAGTTTTCTTCGAAGCTGCGGCAAAACCTATGAATGTATGTGCGCATCACAGCATATCATAATAATATTCATATGAATGAAATGATCGAACGTGTTTCTAAAAGCGGGCTCACCAGCAGTGATGAATTTTTCTACAGGTCTGCATCTGATATCCGTCCATATGGACATGGACGCACGGATTCAATTTATGTATACAGACAGCAAAGCTCTGGTGATATCAGAAAAAACACCTGATGAACTAAGAGAAAATATTAAAGGTGCATAATATAAATATGTCTTGCATTGATGATGATGCTCTCTACTAGTAGATCCAATGCAAAATCGGGTGAATGATTGAGCAGATATTTTGGGATCTTGTTATATATGCATAAGCACACAAAATCTGATTTTGATCGGAGACCCAAGCCAACAGAGAAGAGGATGTGGATGTCGAATACGTTCACACCTTTTACAATGTATGGCAAATGACAAATTTTTTTAATAATGTTCAATGATCATCCACTTCTCACTCTGCATGCCGCCATCATCATCACCTACCATATTTCAGCAGAAGAATTTTCTGCCTGCGAGTTTTGTTGATTGCTCTGAAGGAAAAAGAAAATTGTTATGCGGGGGAGGAAGAAAATGATCTTCACTCATAATCACCATCACCATCCTTTTAACCCTGTCTTTCTTTTTGGTACATTTTTATCACTGATTGTGATTACAAATACCAAAAATATATGTAATGATCATAATCATCTTGAAAGTGATGATGACTCAGGTTCTTGAACGAAATGAAAAAGATGCTCTACTACAAAGTCATGAATATGCATGTAGGCAAATTAGAGCTGATTTTTCTCTCCATTTCAGATAATTATCTTGAGTCATCATAATCATATCCAAAGAAAAAAAACCTTGTTTTGAGCACACACCCAACCAAAAGGAGTCTTTCGGTCGTTTCATCATTGAATTTCAGTGTAATCCAAAATTACTCTCAAATGAAAATTGCATAGGCACATTCATTTCGTACATGATAATATTATTGTACTCAACTCAAAGTCAGCTCACACGTGTCGACGTGTACACTTCAAAAAAAAAATTACGCGTATTGAGTGCCACAAAATGATGAGCTCAGAGCTGTATCGTTTATAAAAGTTCAGTAACTGTTTCCAACCACCTAACCTCGAAAGAAAAGAGTTGGACTTGTGATGAACTTTGTACATTGATCAATCCCATCTGAAAGAAGGGCATAAAGGAGTCCAAGTGGCAGAGTACAGTGTTATATGGCAAAAAAAGTATAGTAATTCTGGGCACATGTCAATCTACAGTAATTACAGTATCTCGTGACAATCATTAAACCTCATCATCATATAACAGTGGTATTCTAGTGCTGGTGAGATACTGCAGGTGAATAGAGGAATAGGAAACCAGGTGGATAGCTCATTGCTTACTATTTTGTACAGAGAGAGAGAGAGAGATGAATTGAGATGAGATGAGAGGAGAGAGAGGTGTCAGTGTAATTTACTTGGTCAGAAAAGGAAATAAATGATTAATGTGATGTTGGTGGAGTGGATGGATAGATGGATGATTGGAAGGATAAAAAAAGGAGTCAGGTATGAGGATTGATTCTTCTTTTTGGAAGATATGACTACACAAGACGGCAAAAGTAACATTCCAACAGGTAGATGATACAAGCACAAGCTCAAAACATCTTATTTTGCCTAAGCTGAAGCTGTTGAGAAGAGGAGGCTTGCCAAGCGAGAATTCTTTATTTCGTCTGAGCAGTGACAAATTGCTGAGGGAAGATTATTACGTGTACAATAGAATGTAATATGAATATTTTTTTGGCTCAAGTACTCATGTTTTAATGCTGCTGCTGGTGAGGTGAATGAGTAACGTTACATGGACACGAACCACGAACGAAACTGAGAGATTTTACTCTTTTGAGCAATGGCTTTTTCTCACCTCCTACACACACGATCTCATTTAGTGGTGAGCTACTAAAAAATGCAATGTAACCATCCCATCGAAAATGACGGCATTTTTACAAGGGATCGGAGAGCAGCTGATTGAGCTCTATTGGTTTGATGAATGAACTTTTTTCCGATGGTCAATGTCCAATCCACACTGTTCACGTTGGAGGTGCGTGACCAAATGTCCTGAACTCTGGACTTGAGCAATGCAGAACAGAACCGAACACCGAACTTGATGGTGAAATGAAATATGAAATGGATGTGGTGTATAGCGGTCATCATGATGACTTATCCTTGGGAAAATGTGGATTCTGATGCAGTCCATATATTGGTGCTACATGATTTGTGGCCTTGTGCGCATTTTAAGAGAATCTACGCTCGTTGGCAGCAGGAGAGATGAAAACAGATTCACAGGAATATGGAAGTTCAAAATATTTCTTTCATAATAATAATGTTTGAAATCGGCTATTGTTCAAAGCTTACTAGCCTGATGTCCGATGAGAAGAGGTAATTTTATGCCAGATTAAGATATATATTGGTTGGGGAACTTGAGAATCAAACGAAATTGAGCAGAATAGCTCTATTCATTGGGTGCAATAGTATTGAATGGATTTTGAAAATTCAAAAAAAAACATGGGTTTCAGTTTTTCTGATAAAAATAATGCCTTGAATGATATTAGTTTGAAAAATTATTCTCCTTAATAGGAATTCAGCTTAATATCGATTTCCAATTCCGGACCTACTGGTATTGCATTTTAATTTACTTTATGTCATTTCGCTATCGACGTTCATGTTTTTAATATCGACTTAAAATATTATTTCTGCTCTTCTAATTCTAACAAAACCTAGAGCCAGCAAGATACATAAGCCCTCTCTTATATGTAATTGTGTCTACTATCTGCAATTTTTCCATTTCTGTTATTATAGGCACCGACCATTAGGGCTTTATAATTGTTAGCGTTCATCATCTTAACATGAAAATTGCAGTCTCTCGCACCAATTTACAGAAAACCTGCTGAGCCGGCCTGTTAAAACATTAACATTTCCTTTTACTCCTCTAATGAAGCGCATCAACTAATAAAAACGCCACTACACACCACACCAGTTACTACCTAAAAATGCGACCACCGCTTCGACAACAGTATACAACCAAGACCAGTGTATGTAAGGTCATATAGTTATCCTGTACTGTTCTTTTGAAAACACGCCGTTACATTTACATTTACGAGTGAAGTGTTATGGTTCCAATATATTTTCTCCAAAACACTTATTACATTCATTATGACTCCTCTTACGCTCCACACGACGGCTGCGGCTTCCCTTGTTTTCTTTGCGCTAACCATGTCATGTAGCAAGTGAAATATTTATTCAACTACATCTTTACTACATATACATCCACCAAAATGGACTCTTATAACAAATTGAGCAAAAGTAATTGGCCTTTTTTCTAACCAAGAATTGGAACGGAACCCTTGGGAAAATATCAAAACTGTCTAGCTGGGTGCCATCAAATCACCATTCAACGAGAAAGAAAATCTTTTATAATATCTTCCTACCCAATTTATTAGACTGGTGTGGTTGTTGTAGCGTTACGTAATGAACCTTGTAATTCACGAGCTTGTTTTTGGCAAAAGATAATCTTAAGAAGTATGTAGCGGGCGGGCGGCGGCATGGCACGGCAGGACAACTATAAAATGATTATAAGCTCCAAATTACAATTAATCATTGCACAGCAGTAGAGAAAAAAGTAACATTCATTTACCCATATAGCATCCTCCTCATCATGAACATCATGCAAGGAAGGCATATAGGTACTTTGAGAAAAAGTTAACTAAATCAGTGGATCAGAAAAAGTGTTGCGCTCACCTCAAAAGTGGACAACTGCTGGGAAGTAATTAAACTGATGAGGAATCGGGAATTGTCCCAATAGGATACTTGTTCTGATGCAATTGCAGCATTACATCACAATCTTTATCTTTTCATTTCATATGTAAACTCATCCATCCTTTTAGTTCCAACAGGGTACAAATTAGCCGACTGAATACAGATAAAAAAAGAGTAAATGAGTGTGAGTAAGGGCGAGATAGAGTTGGGAAAATCGGGAGGATTTTTAAAAAGTCACAACAGGATACTCTGTGTAACTAATAATAGTAATGAATTATCATACATAAGTGGTTTGTGTACACTCTCGCGCTCTCCCTTTCTGGATATTAGATTAGGAAAGTAGGTGAAAAGGAAGGAAAAGAAAGGCCCTATTTTGGAAGGAACGGAAGGTGTGTAGCAAAACTCAGCGTGACTGCAATCTCTCAAAGAAAACTCATGCTAAGCCCTGTCGCTTTACCTTTTTTAAATCTCTCTTATCAATCTCTTAAACCTTATGCGCTTTGTGTGTACCTTATGTATGCATCTCATATTTCTACCGTAATTAGTCATTAAAATCTTTTATATATCATGCAATGCATAAAAGTTACTCTCCTGATGAATAATTAGCCACAAGCGAGAAAATAGGGGCGTAGAACTAATCGAGTGTAATGTCCCAACAAAAAATTACCGCAACAAGGCTCAAAAAGATCAAAATGTAATGCGCTTTTGTGTGCACTACCTCTCTCTCACACACACAACTCAAGATTCTCTTCCTGAAAGAGTGGTTTTAGCTAGCACAGCCCCTTCTCCTTTCGTCTTACTTCGTTAGCCCGCCTTTGATCTCTCCATCTGATAAATTCTCATTATTTATTAGCTCGCCTGTCACAAGGGTCTTCTCGTCACGTCCTTCAAAAATGAAAAAAAATAAGTCACATTTGCATCATAATACCCAAAAGTCGTAATACCTTTGGATTCTTACTTTAAAATGATCAATCACCAAATTAAAGCAACCTACCGTTTTCTGTGTGCTTTCCCCAAACCATCAATTGCAATGCCAATGCCCTCAAATCATAATATTTGTACAATTCGCAGCCAGAATCGCGTAAACTCTCTCACTTCCGAATTGGTAGATGGTGGCGTGTAAATACAAATAGGATAGTTATATGAATCCAATAAAAATCATGTTGCAGTGATTTAGGAATGTTCTTCCCTCATTTAAATACGTCCTCCGTCCCGACTGCCTCTAAACTCAAGCTAAAAGGAAAGCCGAAGCGAACAACGGTGCCATGCTAGATTTGTGTGTGTACATACGCATTCATCTCCGTTCTACGATACGCGTGATGATGGCGTGTCGTGCCGTAGTAATAAAAAGAGTCTCATTGTGAAAAGTGTGTATAGTAAAAAGCACCCAATATTATGCTTGTAAAGATTTTCTACTCCAAAAGCATGTGGTTGTATAGTTAGTAGGTAGTGAAGAAAATAGTTTTTATTTTCTATTACAATCCAAAGCCAAGCTAGCTGCTTCAGTTGCTGATGATGATCACCATCATCATGATTATGATGGCATTTAGTAATCTCTCTCAAATATGAAGTAACCAGCTCCCATCCATCCATATTGGCACGGCACTGAGGCGACAATCCGCTCAAGAGTCCCATCGTTTCAATTTTTTCTTTGTGGTCATGTCGTGAGCAGAGAGGAAGCAAAAAGTGTGAGGTGACCAAAAGGCCATCCTATATACTTTTTCTCCTGCTTATCAGCTCAGACATCATCACCTCCAAACTCCAACCATGCTATTAATGAAAAAGTACTATAAATGAATAACACTGTGTGATTATATACTTATTTTACGCTCATGCAGCTTCACAAGTTATGAATTTGAATATTTTAAAGAAAATCTCGTGTTTACAAATTTTCTCACTTTGCCATGTCATGCAATGGTTAGTTGGGAAAAAATGCAAAAGACCGCCCCAACACATTTGCATTGGCCCTTCACATCATTTCCTTGTGGCATAAGAGAACGGGAAAACATAATATTTTTTGTAGTCACGATCATCTTTTGCGTACAAATATGAGGATTCGTTTTTTGCTTATTATTGGTTTAGCACTGAGGCTGAAAAAGGAGAGGATTGGTTGGTGTTAAGAAAACGTGTTAAAACGGTTCGTTTGCATAGGAAAAACATTTCAGAAAAGTTGAGTCTATCATCATCATACACGCAAGAGGCATAAGCCAATCCAATAGACACTTTTTTCGTATAATATTATGATGATGAATGAGAAAAAAGTAGGAGGATAAAATATGAAATGTTTGAAGAGTATCACCATCACCTCTCATGCAAAACAAATCTTTGTATCAATAACAAGTATAAGTATAATCCTTAGAGAAAAAGGTGAAGTAGGTATACATTATTGAAGATGAGAGATGTGCCATCGGGAGAATGAAAGAAAAAACTGTGTGCTTATGCATGCATACCTTAAGTAAGCAACATAACAAAGCGTGAATCGCAAGTAATTTCGTGGTTGATGTTAATACAACACAGAATACCATGACGGTTGAGTTTTTTGGCTTGTAACAAGTTTTGCGGTTTGGATAGACGTTCCTACTTCTTTGTAGCTCCAAGCAAACTTGCAAGATGAAGTGGAAGAGTTGAAAAAAAAATTGTCATGAAGTTTGAGATTGGTTTTTATCCCTGACTACTTTTGCTAGACGCTTCGCATATGATACAATGCGGCTTCTTATCCCAGTACATCTTTTGCATTCCCAGAAATGTTACGATGGACTATGATGCTGTGCTACGGTTGTCGCCTTTGACTGTCTCAATTCTGAATTACTGATCTGATGCTGTGTTCAACTGTAAGTTGGAGTTGTAAAGTATAGATATTTGATAGGGTTTTTCGTTTTGGGAGAAACATTTTTTTGCTGCTTTGAGTCTATCAGACTACAAGTCTATGTAAGATTAGATTCTCAGCATTTTTCGCCTCGAGGAGCTCCTGTCGTTGATGTGGATGATGAGCAAGATGCTAAAGTTTGCTTTTATAGGATGTTACTATTGCTAAACATGACTTGTCCAAGAGATGCTGAAAATGAGTTGGAGAGAAACATATCCTTGAGTTTATCAATTTTATCATTGCATTGGTATAGCCAATCTCAGTTTAAAACAGAGATTTTGAAGAAATAAATGCACTTCGATTAATTGAAGTTTTTATTGCATGTATTGTACGTCTTTCAAATTTTAAAAAAGTTAAAATTTATTTCAAGAAAAACGTAGATGGTTGAATAACTGAGTTGTATTTGAAATTTCATTGAAAATGTCGCTGGACATGTACACTCGCCTAACATTTATTTGTTCGTAACTGAAAAACGCAGCTGTAGAGCGAGTTTCAATCTAGCATAGTTTAATCATTTCTACAATAATATTTCTTGGCTTCAAGTTGGTATCTTCTAAACAGAAGTGTGTGGTTTTATGTTGTGATATTATTATTGCATATTATGATAATGACGATGAATGAGATGATGTTTGATGTTGATGTGATGCGATGGTACGAGAGATGAAGGAGTGGCTAAAATCTCTCTGTGGCTCTTTTTCGTTGCAAAGCCCTACCCTTCACTTTTGCGCTTTCTTCTTGCTCTCATTTTTTGCGTCTGCGTCTCTCTCTCACCATTTCAACTTCAACAGAGAGGGGAAGATACATTTTATATAGATGGATAGGGTATAGGCGTTTTTTGAAATGGGATTTTTCATTTCATCCTAAATAGTAATCTTGTCTCTTTCACTCGTTGGATTAGGATTGACAGAGTGATTAAGACTTTTGGACATTAGAGCATTCCTTTTACACGTCCAAAACCAAGTTTGTACTCTAACTACATGCTAAATCAAATCACGCTGTTTGGCACACCTGAGACAAATTCTAAAAAAGGAAATAGCATGCAAAAACATCAACTCACACTACACCTACTGGTAATATCTCAGCTCAAAGGGGCTTTAGCAACATAAAAATATGACATTTAATGATACACTTTTATAAGAAATTATGATACCAGTCTAGTTTCATAACATCGTCATCAGGAAATATAAAAATTCCTCGATATAAAAAATTAATAATGATAGCAACAATACCCCAATGGTATGCAATAATGTGAGAGGACAATGTGAGTAAAAATGCACACACACACAGCCACAAGAAGCCCAAGAGAAGAAATGATAAATGAGACGCTGTGTGAGGCATATTGGTGGAAGGATGTTGGCTCCTTCCCCACTGTGATCTGAACATGAGTCTGAAATTTTGATCCCTGTGCCTCTGACTGTCTTTTTCCTTAGGATTTTACAGAGGAAGACCTTTTCATTTTATGATTTAAGCAGCATCATCATCATCATCCGCTTCTCTCTGGTCTCTTGAGATTCCCTAAATATTGATCATAAACGACAGATAGCTAATGATAGGGAACAGGATACCCTGTTGCCTCAGATTTTGAAACATGTTTTGAGCTTTCCAATCATCAATACATTTCATTTCCTCTCGATATGACAAACACAACCACAGACTTGTTGTGATGATGATGACAGAGAAAAGCGTCAGAGAATATTTGATATGAAATGCGCATGACTCAAGGTGAAATATGGAATTCTTCCAATGTCATTTGACTAATGACCTCTCGGACTCCATTTGACATGTTTTGTGTGACACGAGAAAATAAATGATGGAGAAATGGACATTAAACTATTTGTGACTCCTGATGACACTTGCTTTGAACTTCAAACCATTTGATTTTCAATACTTATATATCTTCTAATACTAAAATAATGTTTTTCCTTCAGGTAAAAAATGGAGGAGTCTTACTCCAAATGATAGACGACCATTCGTCGAGGAAGCCGAGCGATTGAGGGTGTTGCACATGCAAACTCATCCAAACTACAAGTACCGTCCCAGACGAAGGAAACAAGCGAAACGACCTGGTCGTCGGGTCAATGAGGTTATGATGCCTTCGCAAGGGCATCCAGGAGGCTATAATGCCAATGGTGGGTCACCATTTGGTGGCTTTCACACGCCAGATGCGTCACCAAACGCCAGTCCGGACCCAGACATCAACAAGGATTTCCGTCGAAATACAGTAACAGGTAAGAATTAATAATAAGATGTTTAAAAATGCAATATGCAATTAGGATAATAAATCTTAAACCTAAATTGGCATGTTCAATCTTAGCACTTGATCAAAAGCAAATAGTAGTGAACATTCACTCTCTCCATCCAAATATAATGTGCTATCATTATTTTGCAAAACGTGATCCCTTTAAAGGTCATGCCCGAGCTAGTAATTTCCTTATAAACCATTTAAAAAATTCTTTCTTCTCCCTTATCCCTTGTAATCTTAACGATATTCTACTCAACCAAAACTACAACCTTTTAATATTCAATAAGAGAGGAAAACCAGGTTAAAAATCAATTTTGGGATATCTACTCATAATGACCTGATCACGTTACCTGAGTTTAGGAGGATAATGACTGGTTTTGGTTGTTGGGAAAGGAAAAGCAAACATTATGATTGCTATTTACTTACAACATCATGCAGCTCATGATTCACTTTTAATCTTGTTTAGGATCTGGTGGAGCGATTCTTCAACACGGTATCGTCGACTCGTCAATGGATCATCAGCCCCAAAGTCATGGGAATCAAAGTAGCAACGCCAGCAGCAATGGGAGCACCAAGTCTCAACTCGGAGACCAGGTAAATTTGCCCACACCGGAGATGTCCCCTTTGGAAAACCAAAATGGTTCAGATCGGGAAGGACAGGTGGGATCCTCCTCTTCATCCCTCTCCATGGAAGATCAGCAACAGCTTCTCAACCGTTTGAATGGTGTGGGTGGCCCAAATAATGGGGGAATTAAAGGTAACCCTGTGATGCAGCTCATCTCAAAGTTTGACAATAAGCGACTCTCTCCATACACACCAAGGAGCTCTCCCTTTGCTCAGTTTCATGCTGCTGCTGCGGCCGCCGCAGCTGCAGCTGGTTCTCATCATGCTTCCGGTTTACATCAAAACCAATCAATTTCTTCATACGGTGCTGGGGCGAATGGTGGAAGTAATCAGATGAGTCAGAGTGACTTTGCTTCTCAACAGCAACAACACCACCAACATCATCAACAACAACAACAACAACAGCAATTTGCTCGACAAGTTGATTTCTACGAGGGTGTTTCACCATCTCACCACCAACATCAAATGGCTGCTGCCTACTATGGGGATCAATATGGATGGATTGGAGAGAATCATCATGTTCAGCAGGATCAAGATTTCTCGCCCCAACACCGGGTAACTTATGACAATGGGCTGGATCCTTTGCAAAATGGTATGTATCATCAAACTCATCATCACCCACATTATGACTACTCATCATCATCAGTACAAAATGATGGTTATCCAGCAATGGATGCCAATCATAACTCGTTCTATGCTTGTAACATCAAATCTGAGCATCATGATGATCATTTGGGTAGTATCAGCTCACAGTATGAGAACCAGTTTCAGGGGCGGTGGAAACGGTCCAACTAGGGAAGAGGCTGCTCTCACAATATATCCCACAATAAAATATATATATATACGAATTGGAAGTTATCACTATCCTATATTAACAATAACCACGAGTTTTGCCTGAGGAAACTGTCTCAAACCAACAATGACGAAACTACTAGATCGGTGAAAGGACGACAGTGGTAAGCCACACTACATCTCATAGTCTGACATCTACAAAATCTTAGTTCGAACTTTGTCGACTCTGGTGCATTATAGACCTCACTGGTGTTCAGTATTTTTTTGGAGAGAGGTAGGAATGTTATTAGTATGCAGCAGTTCAACTAATAACCCAAAAAAGTTTTGTGTTTCGAACACATAATACAAAACAATAATATTACTAGAAGCTAGATACAAGGCATTTGCTAAGCATGAAGCATGTATGACAGAAGGTCGAAATCTCTTTGTCTATACTTTTCCACCTTGTTAGTCTTTATGTCTCATTTTCTATCAGACTGATAAGATACACAATGTCTAGCGAAACAAAGATTATATCATTTTTAAAAATCTTTCGGTAGATCAACAAAGGTATGATATTGGAAGTTACCGGACTCGTCCAAGACATAGATAAGACTAGTACTCAATTAATCCCGTTTGAATAACATGACGATAACAAAACACTGATAGTCAAATTATCAGCAGATAAGATGCGAACCACAATATCACACTGTAATAGTGGAAAAATTATCCTTAGGCTTAGATGAGAATGATTTATCAAAAGAGTTTGAGATAAATGACTAATAGGCGATTCCCCACACAACTTAATTCTAAATTCGAAATAAAGATTATAAAACTAATTATACATGATAACCAGAGTCCACAGAAAGTATTTAGAATGCGCTTGAACAAATACACCACACAAACCGAAGTAAAGACAGACACCAATGACTATGGGAAAATTTGTCAGAATGTATATGCTTCAAATTATGACAATGTAAAACAAACAAAAGACACAACCAAACACACAAAAAGACTCGTAAACAAACAACACAGCATTGTGTTTGGTGGGTATCTTAAATCGTCTAGGTCCAAACATATTATAATCCTTTCTTGCGTAATAGGAACACTAACACGACACTAATACAATTTTCAAAATACTTTTTAATATTTAGATCTATAATCTCAATTAATAATACGGATTGCGCCCGCAAATTACCAGTACAATTATAATGTATTTAGTAATAACAGAAACACACAACAACAGACTATAATGTGGTATTGGAATCGTTTATCGATATAAGCGAAAGGAACTGGCTACCTCAGCGCACGACAAGAAAGAGTACAACGAGAGCGTATTCGTATTGGGGAAAAACAACGAAAAAAATAGCTTTATCCAGTTGAGCTATAGGCTTTAAGAATCTGTATAAAAACAAACGTATTATAACAAACACCCTCAAGTTCATTAACACAGCTTATTAGTCTATAAATAAAAGATGATTATTTATATTCTCATCCGTGTTTCATTCTTTCAGTCACAAAATACTATATAAATATTCACGATCAACAACATAATTAAAACTCTAATGATACGCTCATTAATTCAATTTATCCTACGGTTAGAATTTTTTGTACATAGACCTTATAAACATACGTATATAGATGATTTTAATGCAATTGCGAGCACTCGAAACTTTTATTTCGCATAATATCGATATTATAACAACAAGCCGATTTTATATTTACTTTTAATCATATTACTATACTTTGCTAGTTACAACCACCAATTTGAAGATCGCAAGCGCCTTTTTTGTAGGACCTTCATTTCTTCTGGTTACTTATCCTGCAACAAAAAAATAACTGAAGTTAGTGTATACAGAAAAACAACACAGGCTGTTAAACGAACATGTCTGTCCCGATTGGTTGTGTCTGGATAGGCTTCTGGAATTTCTGCTACCCGAAATCCATTTTTAATCCCAGTATGTATGTTACTTTTCATTTCTGGGTCCATACTATTTTCGGACTCACTTACAAAATATTTGACCTGATTGTGTTCATCTTAAGTTCCGACCTAAGGTACGTTACATAATAACTCCGCGGTATTTACGAATGCTTATACGAATACTTGAGCATGGATCTATTATCGTGTTGATGTTTTTTGTTGAATCTGCGTACTAATTCTTATAGTTCATCCGATCTTTTTTTACGAATACATCATGACATTTACAGTAAAAGGTTATATGCTTGATTTCTGTTAATTTACAGAGAAATTATTTAGCCTATAGGTTTACATTGTAACTACTCATATACAACTGTACATATACAAAACGCAGAACATCAAAATTTTGCAAGTTATAGATCTATACCTATACATCTATACATCCAAAATTCGTGATTGATTTGATGATAGGAATGATGTCTGGCGCTTCAGAAAGAGATCAATATGAGCTTTATGCAAGTAAACAGTAAATCAGGAGTCAGGTGACAGCTACGATAACTTTAATTAGAACACAATCATTTTCATATCAGGATCTGGAGTTAATCTCAATGATTAATTATTTGTAAATATGGATATATATTGTGTTTAGTATTCGTAATACGGAGAAAGAGTAGTATGTGAAAATATTATAGGATAACTTTACATCGTGATACAATTCAATGATAATACTGTTTAGCATTATATAGTCTCATACTGAAATTCTGCTCTAACATAATAAACTGTACTATATGTAGTATACTAACATGATAAATATAATGCTTTGTGTTTACTGATTACCATACTCTCAGTTCATACAATTTATCACACATACTGCCGTCAATTTTCAGAATTAGCTGGCATACTCACACATTCATTCGTTAAGCTATTATCCTTCCAAGCCATAAGTATGGTTTATAATTTTCTTCTATGAGAGTAGAATGTCCACTACAGTAAGAGTAAACTAATATCATCATCGTTATGGAACTAGTTCATATCAACATTTCACACAGACATCAAAATCACAGAGAATCCAGGTAAGGACAGCCACAAGGACACACAGACAAAAGGACGCCTGTGGTCTCTACACATCCCGGCCACACCGGGATTGTCCGAGAAAAGATATTCATTACATAGACGGTAAGTAGTACATAAGCTGACATCCTATGTGGTCGCATTGTCGTATCTAACTTTTGTTGTATGCTCAACCATATAAAACTCCATAGGAATGACAGGATGATTAAATTGAATAACGATCTCAATAGGATTAAACTTACATCTAGGATCTCTCTTCATACACATGATGGATCAAGCATCAATCTTGTGGAAGGAGTATAGCCACCAAAAACCGAAAGCAAGTCAGACACAACAAATTGGGGTCCATTGTCAATACCTGGCATCATTTCTATCGAACCAAGCTTTTATCACCTATTTTTTAATGCTCGAGGGCGTCAATACTAGGATCGCAGAGAATCAGAACCACTACCACCTTAACAACCTCTTTTCGACAAAAATCAGAATACAGGCAACCATATATTATAGAACTGAAAGTTAACCAAGCACACTACATAGTTACATCATGACGATTCCTGGGAGGGAAGTCGCGTGTAAAGATTACACATAGTGATGATTCCATTAGTCATCATGAGGATTCCTTGAATAATGGAAAGCAGGTAATCAATATAATCCAAAATAAGCTTGTTTTGAATAGATGGCGTCATGAGTATCATGCATACGTGGAGCATATAGGATAAAAAGCATTACGGAAAGATCGGTCATTTTTTTGACATTTGAATCTTATGACACACAGAGCATTGAGAGATGTATCTCCAAGGACAGCTAATCAGTCATAAGGTTACAGTAAAGTAATGTCATACATCAGGTATATAAGTTTCTGTCCATCATTATTTCATTGTTTAAAATTGGATTTTCTTAAATTGGAAGTATGACAAATCGAGATGAAAAGAGCGGAGTTCTTGTCATTATCGTCAAATTATTCTTCTTCTTCTTCTCTTGATCACCCTACTTCCTATAGCTATATCGGTTACTGAAATACTTATGTAGTTGAGAATAACGAGAGTGATTCAATATGTATAACTGCACTCTCATTTATGAATTGTGCAATTATAATATCCGAATTGAGATTCTTCATAAAATTGAGCCAAAACATTTAGTAAATCAGTTGGAGTTCTAGAACAAGTGTACTATCTGGTAATACATTATAATGTGGTGTGGCATAAAACGTATGTACCTAAGCAGAATCAAACTGGAACAGTATGTAATCCAATTTAGCTTTTACTAAGAAACTGAAGTACTGAATTCACTTATTAGAAAACAAATTTGTTCAATTCTCACCCTATACCGATACAGGTCTTAATTGAGTCCTTAATACGTACTTTGTTAAACCCTATTTATTACAACACACGATTCAATGCCTTCATACCCTACACAAGGTCTAGCACATAAATCATACTTGCTGGGAATCATCTTCGCCGATCTGTATTGAGTCCGTATCGATCTTTATGCAGCATAAACTAAAACTATTTATGCATATCATGAAGAAATAGTTCTGACAATTGTCAAGCTTCAGTTGGGTACATTTGTTATCTTCTTTCCATAGGTGACTAGTGGCACGAAACGAAGGTCCGTAGCGATTGACAGGACTATCATGCACATCTTCTCTTTGCGAATGAACAGAGGAGACAAATAGTCACGTTTTAAACCTATGGATTCTATTTGTATCGGTTTGGGATCCATTATGAGAGTACATACACTATTGATATCATGCAGTTTTGCTCATTTGTACATTACATTACACAACATCCCCCCATCATATCAATCTGATACTCGCTGACTTCCATATCACCAATATTGTATCGACAATCCTAAACATGCTAAATATGTAACTAATATTACGTATTCCTTTCAGTGCCCTATGTGCGAGTTATAGCATTATCTCTACGAATATGATTAAGAAATATGCAGTTTGGCAAGGTTATGCATCCAATTCAGTTCCAAACTAGCATAGCTAACAGCTCATCACCACAGGCTGCAGAGTAATTGATTCTTATACGATTAAGCTTCAATATTTCCTATAAATGTCTTGTAAAACAGGATCTACAAAAAATACAGTTAGTGAATCATTATGGGTTCACATAGGAATTATTAGGATCTTGCTGAAGATAAGCTAGTAGGAGCATCATTGTTTTGGCACAATTTATTATCAATGAAATTGTAGCGCCCAAACCCCTCCACAACTACAAATACATTAATAGATAGTAAAATAGCGAAAAGGATAAGCAATCATATTTGACTACAAGATATAAAATACATGGCAGAAGACCCACTTGACTTTGTGAACGCAGGAGCTGTATTTTAAAAATCGCAATGCATATTTGTACACTCCGTGGCTGGAGAATTCAACACTAACACAATAGTGATTACAAACACCAATACCCTCGCGCCTCCATTCTTTTATCCTCACTACCAGTATCTGTAGAGCGGTCGAGTGACAATATTCCGAATGGATGATGAATATAGACTACTAATCTGCGACAGCAGAGACACACAGACGTAAGACGACTCCGGAGAGCTAAATCATCAATGTAAGTCTTATCACATTACCAATTATACTTAGCATTCCGATAAGTAAAACACCAGACATAAAGATGTACGTGGGTGCAACCTGTCAAGTCAGACCGAGCGCATATTACTGATCAAAGACACAAGGAGCTAAAGGCACGCAGCGGTTAATTATAAGCCTAAGTGTTTCTCCTCAAGTTCAAATGCCAAGTTCAATTTAGATAGGTAAAGTTGCAAATAATCACAACTACTACTACTCCTTTCTGATTTCAGAGATACTAAATAATCTAAAAAAGGAAGCAATAAACGACGCGATGACGGAAATAACCAAATGATCCTGGCATACAATACAGTAGTAGTAGACACCTCATAAAAAACCTGGTTGAGCCCAACGGCGATAAAATATGTGAACTTAATAAATATAAGCTAGCTAGCACTTTTTCTGTATATTTCACATTTTTATAATGGTTTATCCATTCCCCATGAATAAAGTATATACTTAGTTTTCTTTTAAATGTAATAAAGCCAGTTAAATGTTATATTTTCATCCTTTATATACTTTGTCATTAATCAAATATCTTTATAGTCCACGGCTTCAATATTGATAGCGAGGTGCAATAAGAAATTAATTTGTATGCATTACACTTGATATCCTATCAAGATAATGAGAAAGCAAAGAGTGAACATGAAAATAACGTTACACACAATTTTTTTTACAAGACGAGACGAAGAAGAAAAAACACGAGCAAAGCATGCTAATAAGGGAGGAGGGGAACTTACACAGGTGGATTCCGTGTGTACAAAGCAAGTCCTTCCGCTGAAAAGTTGTCATGTTTCTTGAGCGCATTATAATATAATATTGCGAGAGCGAGTGGAATGGAAACTTGAGACTTTTAATGCATAAAACGAAGGTGAATTACCAACGCTGCAATTTTTTCTGCACAAGTCGATATGACATGAATGACGGTATGTTTGAAACGTAAGGAAACCCAGCTGTTATGTTAACATCAGGCTCCCATGTTTTTTACTTCTTTCTTAGAAACCCTAGTCTTGAAACATCGTATCTTGAAGTTGTATCTGTTTTGGGGGAAATAACGCATTTCCTCTTGGGTGATAAGGAGTTGTAAAAAAATGCAATGCAGGGAACTAGTGAGTTGTATAAAAACTGCCATATAATAATAATCATCACATGTGTATTTTTGATGATGGTAGTTAGTTGGGAGTCCGCAAGACACAGATTTTATTCTTGAGCAGACATATCCCATGAAAATACCTTGAGACTAAAAACATAACATCACAAACCAACAACAGGACTCTACTTCCTTTCGCCCTCTCACCCGGTTCTTTTAGTATGACTGCACAACACGTACGCATCGTAATAACCTATGCACTCCATTGCAATTTTTTTCAGAGAAACCTGTCTTAGCGGAAGTATTTTCAGCTCTGTCCTCAATGCCAACAAGTGAATATTCCATATTGTATCCCTAATACCTAATAATAATCACATGTGTGGTGTGGGTGTACTGTTAGACAGCGTCGGTTATATGGATCGTGACACTTGAGCTTAATGGCGGAAGAATTTTCACTGGTGGTGGTTGTTTGGCTAGTTGTTTCTTTAGAGAGAAAAAAATTGATCATTAATTGCCTCTACGCTTTAAGCCCTTTTCCTTTACAACAAGCATAACTCAGGTGGGGTGTGAGTAGCATTGCGGTTTTTCTCTGACCATTTACTACTACACACTCCGCCGTTTTTAATGAGCATTTAAATCAGTGCCGAAGATGAAGCAAATAAGGAAAGCATGTTTATTAAAATCCTCCTGGGACATACAGACACATATCGTCATCATCAACCTTCAAGACCTCTCCCTTGGCTTTTTTCTCATCGTTTTGAAACTTAGTTACATTTTACACATTGACTCATATTGACAGGGTTTTGCCGGATGTCAACATTTTTTGTTGTTGTTGGTTGGAGCAGTTTTGTTGTTTAGTTCCCATGATGGGCTTGCATATTTACTGTGCCATATTTGCAGTGTGTATAATTTCCTTCTTTTTTTCACCAGATGTAAATTCTTATTATTAATAAAATTCAAATCGGCACATGAATTTTAAACAGCTTGTAGTTTCCCTTCACCCTTATCTTCCATTCTATTCTAGGTTATTCAATAATGCGGACTACCGCATTAGGTCTTCATTCAATTCAGCCCCATTTTCATCCGTTCAACGTATTTTTCACTATTCTCATGACTTACTGCTGTTCTTCGAAGAGAGATGCATGTGAAAAGTTGGTTGTGTGTAGGAGAGAAATAACGCCCTATCTTTCATCTTTGGACCTTGCCCTATGCCGACGCTCTTTTCAGTCAAATGATGAGGACGATCACATCACGATGAAAGTAAGGTAAGCTACCCAGCTCAAAATGCCGCAATCATGATGATGATGATGATAATAGTTGAGAAACAAAACGGTGAGCGCATCATCAGAAATGATCACCAGGGTTGAATTGCTTTGTCAGGGTTTTTAAGTATGTGACTCATGTGAAGCCAAGCCGTTCGGTCTCTCCAACGGTTCTCTGTTCCATCCAACTTGTCGCGCAAAATTTTTTTTCGGTGGTTATGTAGATTGTTCTTGGAATCGTATCGAATGTCCAATGGTTAAAATATTGATTATGGTTGCAATTCACGGATGATGATAGTAAAAAAAGTAAAGACATTTGAGCTGATGAATATGGTGCACATGAATATATTATGAATAGAGTTGATTGGGGTGTGAGATTTGTGAAGGAAGGAAATTACACGAGGGAGAAACAACACGCTGCTTCAGTTGTTGGGCTAGATTTCTGTTGGTGCTAAAGAGAACTTGATTGCCAAGCTGTAAAAACCGTAATCAACCTCAACACCCACTCAGTCATTCCGTCAGTCAAAGGAATCTGTCGTGATGTGGACTTGATGCGATGCATAGCTTTGATATGAAGCATCATGATATGACGATGACTATGACGGTTGAGAGCTGAGTTTATTGATGAAACGGACGGAATGTTGTGGAGGATATAATGCAATCAAGAAGACCTCCTCAAGAAAAAGTGCATATATGTTTAGAACAAGTGATTCTAATAAAGAAAAGTGTGTACCACAGACGCGAATGAATAAACGTGCTCAACATCAAAAGAAGCGTAGGCTTTGAACTAAAAAAGGCGTAATGCATTATGCATATTGTCGAAGGTGCAATTAGCCGATAATTAATTTGGAATGTCAATCACTCTGATTCACACACATGGGGAGGTAGACACAAGAAGAAAAAGCAGAATACGAATATAAACCTCCGTTAGTTCAGGTCGACGTGTGAGCTTAAAATTTACAATTTCGCTGGGAGGTAGAGAGAAAATAGGAAAAAAGAATATTGTACGTACTCCACGATTACATATATTTTTTGCACTGATGAAAGGAATATCGACGAATCTACTATTATAAAAAAACATTCGTTTGAAGCAAAAATCTGTTCAGGAGCTGAACTTACTAAATTGTAATACAAAAATCGAATTGTATTGACAATGAGATATTGTTTCACGCTGATAGAGTATTAATATATCTAACATTTTATTTTAACATGCTGTAGATAGGACATGGCAAACAGAAAGAAATATAAATCGTACATGGAACGCGTTGCAACTTCTAACGTAAAACTGGAAGCTGTTGATGTGTGTGGTCTTTTCATTCCTGTGCTCAAGAAACAATATCACCCCATTCACAGTTGCATTTGATGTCATTTTAAAACTGTCCCAAAACAAAGTCTCATAAAACTAGTGGTGGTATGCTTCTAAACAATAAAGCTCACAGCAAGTGAACTGCTACTGCTTTTAACAGACACTTGTAATATATTTCATTAATTAGATAAGCCAAGCTCCTAGTTATGCCTATTTTCCATTACGTATAAAACTAAGACCAGCCAAAACGAAAGGAATGAAATCAAGAGTTAATATGAGTCGGTTGATCAGGTTAAAAGAAATTCTATTGTCCCTCCAAGTTACGTATACGATAATAACAGAGAAAATTGGAATGCCCAACTAATTCAGTCATCATCTCATATCATAACATGATTATGATTACCGTATCAAGCATGGTGGTGTGGTGAAGCAATAAAAAAGGAACAGTAGCAGAAATGAATGACATTGTTTCACATTTCGAGAGAAGCACGTGACACAGTGTCAGCCCAGGAATGACAGAAGAGAAAAAGAATAGCAAATTGAATGAGAGAATAATGTAATAGTAAGTAATAACAGTAATAAAAATGTATTAGTACTCAGAGAAAAGTAACAGTGGTTGAGGAGATGCCTATATTACATGAGACATTGAGACCATGCAAGGCATGAAGCCAATGCCGCGTGCCCCAGCATTCTATTGTTGATTGTATTCTTTTACTCTTTTTTTTCGTCTAGTTTTTGTTTTGTTTGTTTGTTTGCTAACAGTTTGGGCTCAGATAAAAAGGAAAGAATGGGATGAAAAGGAAAAGAAGGAAAAAGGGTTTCAGTCATTCATGATGATCAGTGGCACATAATGTATTACAAAATATTTATGTACGCATGTGCATACGATATGGTTATTGTTTGAATGAATGAGTGAGATTCCTTTGTAAACTGAGATGAGGTAAGTGAGTACAAACTGCGTGGAGTTGTTTCCTTGTGAAGGAAGCACAATGCATAATTATTAAAGTTGTTGAGACGGCAGGAGATGTGGAGCTTCTGGAATTACCTGCTTTCTGCTCTTGTTTCGGTTTTGGCTTGTTTGCCTATGGGGTTCCCTTACATATATGGAAATTGGATTAGGAAAAAAGTGTAGCTCCCTGCCCCCACCATAATCACATATATTTTTGTGTGGTGATGTGATGTGGTACACCTGATCGTATAGATTATAGATAACAAGTTAAAATTCAGCTTCTTTCTTTGTGGTGATGGTGTGATGTTGTTTTTCTTCAGTGTGTCTTCATTTTTAGGCATATAAATAACAAAACGCGCGTACAAATCTCTCTGGGCCATGCATGCTACTGCTGCGTCGTGAATATCTCATTCGTTTTCTGGATGAATGAAGAAGGTAAACCAATAATAACAAGTTAAGACATCAAAATCATATTATGAAGGCTTACTCTCAAAGTATATGCAGGCAGCTTAAAAATAAAATATTCTCGCCCAGCCATAATCACTTTTTCTCTTTTGATTTGGATTGGTGAGACTTGGGGCATTCGTGTACAGCACGGCTTATTGAGAGTCACGGCAAAAATAACAACATGATAATCATTTTGTTACTCTGTTCATTCCCTGACTGACTCGACATCCCATCCCATCGACTGGGATGAATTAATTTCAACGTGACAGCTAAGACATTTTGTAATGAGTTGAGCATGCATAAGAATTTCTAAATAAATTCATGTGATGCAACGAAAATTCTCCGTCAAGAATAATGACACAGATGAAAAGTCCAAATGAAGGACGAACATTTGAATAATATTGCTAACTCTTTATGATGACCAATATTCGACAGGCGAATATTTTTGTACCATTCCAGTCATAATTCCAATCAATTCTCCGTATTCGAATATTAGATCACCCATTCATCAAAATGATTGTCACGTTCCACACTTTGCATATGATTATGATTTGCAATAATAAAGGTTGTGTATGTATTTCCTTGAAAAACTCATCTTCCCTGCCTTTTGACTTGCAGACTTTTTTTTATCTCGACTTAGTATCCCAAAGGTTTTCCTAACACCACAACCCAAAAGCCATTTTACATACCAAAATTTTAAGTAGCACCTGATGGCGAGCAGGCGAAGGAATATCCAACATGGTTGGCATTCGCACATAATATCCCCTTGCCAAATATGGATGTACTATAAAACTCTACCACTTATTTCAACTTGTACTCTACTAGTCTAGTACTACCCTCCATGTCATGTCATAGAAGACATACCATCAACGGAGAGAGAACAGCCACACCAAGAAAAAATATCTTCATTATGACAGCCCCCAAGCTGATCATTATGATAATCCATCGCTAAAAATTATGCTGATCAGAAGACCAAGAAGGAGAAAAAATTACATTACATTTTGTAAAAATGACTTGTTCAAAATTAGAAAGCCATTTCAGATTTACCAACCATTAAAGGCTTCTATAGGAAAACCAGCGACAAGGAAGGTGGTGAGGTGTTGTGCTATGTGCATACGTAATGAGATTGAGGAGAGCTAATCTCCGTTTTTAGTCGTAGCGGGATTTCATCATTTTCTCTGGTAATACGATTCTAATTCACTGCACAAGGGAGATAAACTACTTACAACATTTTTTGTCCTTCCGTATATCCCGTGTATCCGTGATGTGTGCGTGTGTAAGATGAGAAGCAAGAAAAGAGGAGTTTTTAATGTATGCGAGCATGAAACGTGGTAATGTGGCAAACCACAGAGCACTGCCTCCCAACCACTTGAACATCTAGTCATTATCAACTTGTGGGATTTGTTGGACCTCCTCATGTTGATAATTTGCCCAAAAAACATCAAGGAAAATCCACATTGGAGTGAAAATGTTGGATTTATGAGGCAGTTCATGCGCGTGCTTTTTTGAAACTGCATGTCGTGTATGATGCTGCTGCATCCCATTCAGGAAATGAAATGTTCCTTAATGATATTTCATATTTTACCAAAAACCATCTTATTCACTACTGCGTTACTCTCCAAAAGATGGATATAAAAAGTGATGATGACAAGAAAAGAAGAGGACAACTTTTTTTCAAAATGGGAGGGCACATGTGCATTTCAGCAGAAAAAGTTTTTCGTGAAGGAAAGAAAGGAGCCGCATTGCATTCACATGTTTATGATATCGTACATGTATCATATCATGACAGGAGTGCATTTTAGTACTTTATATGACAGCAATTATTATACGGATCGTGATTATGAGAAGATGACTCCATGTGTAAAATTGAATGAAAGGATAAATAAATAAAGTTGGTGAGTAGAAAAAAAGCCAATGTGTGGCATGTTTTGTACTGTCTTTCATTACCCTCTTATCTTGGTTTGAAATGAGCTATTTGGATTTTCTAAATGAAATTCAAGAGATCGGTATTTTGTTTTGAGGGGAAAACAAGACAGGAAAAGGGCTGCTGAGAAGTAATTAAAATTGGTATGAAAATCAGATGCAAAAAGGCAAGGTGGAAGTGAAGCAATAACAGCACACACACAGAGGGTGGGAGGGAACATTGGCAGAGGCACTAAGCAGCCGAAGACAGCTACTTAATACCTATCATCATCAACATCATCGCATCACCGACGTTTTTTCATTATTACCGTCGGTGAATGAATTGTTAAGTATAAAAATTGAATATAAATTATGGTAAACTAGCCGAATATACACATTTTATTTTGTGACAGGCTGGCTCAACCACTTTGTGGGGGAGAAAATGAAATGAGAAATAATGAAATAAAATTTCCCATACAGTTTTTGTCAAAAGAAGATCATGACGTGATAAGGACTTGTAAAAGGGGTTTATCAGGGCAGGAAGTGATCAGAGAGAAGAGTTTGTTAAGCAACGGTTTGACGGTGGGGCTTTCATAATATCAACATCTTCTCATCTCGCTCCCGTTCCATATAATTTTGAGGCTGAGTTGATGTTCTACACGGAAATGATATGGAGATTCTCAAAAAACACTAGGGAGAAAACTGGACAGACGTCAGAGGAGGTGGACGGGACTGTTTATGAGAGATGAAAATTATAGATCAGGAATATACTGTTTGTATAAGCATAAAATGTACTTGTTCTGTGCACATGTCGTTTCCAGCAGTGTTCAGTAGTTGAAAATCTCAAGGTGTGGCACTCACAAAATCAAAATCAAGTAGCCACTGCTGACGACCCCACTCTTTAGCTGCTGCTTCTGCTGTAATCCTCTTTCTTTCTACCGAAAAAAATTCATAGAGCTAAAGACGACATAAATGCTCTACATTCTGAAGAATGCAATGTGGAGCAATGCACACCCAAAAGCAGTTTATGATACAATTTTTTCTTTGATTTGAGGAGAGGGATAATAAAAGAGTTTATGGTTTGGTTTTTTTTCAAGAAACAAAACTATGTGCAATTGCATCCACTTGACTGATGATGACGAGCGAGGGACTTTAGTTACTCCACCTCCTGCTTGGTTTGCATTACGGCACGCCGTCACAAGTACATAACTGTAATGTGGTTGTGCTATGGTGTTTTTACCTGTGTCCGCTTAATTAACAGGTGCATGAAAATAATTAATGATGCTATTTGTGTTATACACTGCCATCATGCCACGCATTCCCTTTTACATTACCACTCATCATCTAGTATAATATATAATGATGATGCTCATCATGTGGTGATTTTCTGGGTTTTGTTAATGTTAATGCTACTCTCCTCCGCTTCTATTTACTGATGATGGTGCGGTGTGGTGCGCTTTTTGTATTTAATCTAAAAACTTGTCATGCACATCACTCCTTCACTTGTCCTGTTTGTTTATGTCGGCGCACACCGCACCACACCACCACCACCTCATCCTTCTTCGGCTCAACATCCGACTCGAAAAAATGAAGACTGTCATTATTTTTAAACGGGGAATTATATACCTAAGTGCAATTAGCTGCCTGCTCAATTGTAGAGCATGTGTATTCCACTGCGTACCTAATAAGAGAAAGAAATTGCCCCAGAGAATCTTGTAATTTAGTTTTTGTCCCATGCGCTGCACCAACCACCATGTCAATTTTGTAAAACAAGCATGAAAACTGATGTTGAACGGCTCATTTTGCAAAATGAGTAATGAAAATGTGAGCCCCGCTGTAGCGAACAAAATCTATTTTTATAATGACCATCGCTTTTGAATATTTGTGGAATTCATAAGGAGGAAACACTTCTTAATGATTTGTTTCGCCAGATGCTTCACGACATTTGAAGAGATATCACCTGTTGCGGTGGTTGTCAAGCGTGTATGCTTGGTCAGTGTCGGTTATATTTTGGGAATCAAAGCGAATGCGAAGAAGTCTGTGCTAAATATGTTTCTCGCTAGAAAGTGATTTTAAAACTGTCTTCTGGCCATGAATTTTTGTACAGTGTACACCTAGAGGTTTGCTGTGTATGTGTGCAATATGTATAAAATGGAAATGTAAAAGATGTCAAGTTCTGTCCGTGTATCATTTATATTTTGTTATGGACTTGTACATGTGATCGTAGTTGGACGTGGGGGACAGACTGTCGAGAATTTTGATGAATTCATCCTTCTTCGTCTCATCAAATCCATAATTTATATACCTTTACATACACGTATGTCATATTTCTCATCGTGTTACTAGCATACATCTACATAAATTAGATTCACATCAAAGTTTCATGCAGAATTTTCCTTTATAAAAAATTATAAATAGGATGTAGATGTAGTCTGCACGCAGAAAAATCTTATGTTTTAAATGGTTAATTTGAGATCCAGGGCCCGTCACCAGTGCCCATTTTATGTAATATCTAGGCGAAGATTATATTGGACTCTGGGTTCGGAAGGAGAAGAAGTGGAAATGCGGGCAAAACACTTTGTGTAGTTTGTGGGTTGCTTAATTATTATTTCGCACTGTCTTAAATGTATGTATTGTGTAGATACAGATTCTACTCTATTGCTCGTTAACTTTATGTAATTATCGTATGCAGAGGTCGGTAATCCCGAAAAATGGGGTCCTGGATTACGGATTGTGAATTAACTTTTCTGATATTGTGGATTGGGATTACAACTTGGGATTACTCCCGATTTTCGGGATTGTGGATTACGGATTTCGCTAAAAGTGGATTTATAAACCCGGGATTACGGGATTGGGATTACGTAATCCATAATCCCAATCCATGATTTCAGTTTTCTTAAAATGGCGCAAACACGACTGAAGTTATTCTACACTTGTTTCATTTAATTTGTCGTTATTTAATACTACTTCAAAGCACAAAAACTTATTCCAAAATTCCTTGCATTTCATAATTTTTATTACATCGCAACATCAGAAAAGGATTTCCTTTTGGAAAATTTTTAATGGTTTATTGCTACCAATATTTAATTGAGATAGTGAGAATGATCCAACCATTTTAAATTCAATTACAACTTCAATTTAAATTATAGTACCTCTGAGTATTCAAAACTGACAAGACTGAAAATCAAGGTATTTATTACATGACGTTTAAGGAATTTGGAATGTAAATACGAAGAAAAGCTTAAGTTAGACAGAAAACTTTTACTATTGTTTAATGCGTTTTAACAGAAAATAACATCCAGTATTTTGTTATCCATTTATTTCTATCGCGAAGGATTGCTGGTTGTGTTGCGCATGCGTAAAGCTTTCAGAAAAATTCAATTCACATAATCCGGATTGGGATTACGGATTGATGCAAATTCTAATTTCGATATGGGGATTGATTAAGGATTACGATGTATGAATTTGATTACTGGGATTACGGATTATGGATTATCATTTTTTAAATTTATCTCCGGATTGGGATCACGGATTATAATCCGTAATCCCAATCCCGTAATCCGATTACCATAATCCGGGATTATACCGACCTCTGATCGTATGTATGGAATTTATCGAATTATTAGGCATATCTTAAATTCGCAAATCAACTAAGAAATATTGAATTTGTAGCAATGCATAAATTTTTGACATTGGTTGTTTTATTAGCAACGGTCCTACGTCTGTACGTGCTTACTTCAGTCCGCTTGACATACCATGTATACATGTATGTGTCATGTCATTTGCGATGAGTACTACATCACTTTTCAGTCTTCAAAATTATCATCATATAACACGGAGCGTCGGCTAAAGAAACGGACATAAGTTTAAGTCAATGTAAATTGAAAGGCAAGTTTAAACTTTCAGCTGTAGCCGGCCCGGCCGTGGCAGATATATCTATAATGCACATGGCAGCCAGGTGTGTTGTGCATAAAATTAGTAATATTCGATGGAATAAATTCACATGTCTCAAGTTTTGAATTTATTATTTTTATTTCATGTTATTCTCCATCTTGTTGAGCGTCAGTCAACGTAAAAATAGCTTCCACATCATCATCATCACCAAAAACTGCAAAATATTACACACACAGACTTACATTTCATTTAAACCATGTTCTTGAGAAAATGCTATGCATAAAACTCCTTCATATTGGAGTACCCTGCGGGCTTTCATCATAATTATTATTGCTTTTTACAGCTGCCACCACACCACCTCCGTCAAAGGGAGCATGCATACTTTTTTGCTTAGTTGTGAGTACAAAAGCTGCGGCACACATCACATCTTCAAAAAGTGACTCACCAGACAAAGCAAGACAAGGAGAACACGAGAAAATATCATTTCGAACACATTCCTACTCTCCAACAAAACAGTCTCTAATATGATGACGGCAATTTGCTTGTAAAAGGATGATATGAATAGTGTGGATAATCTTTTTACAGCTAATTATAATTAGATCTTTAGGGATCCCTTTCTTTCTAGTTTTCTACTACTACTACTAGTTAGCTATAATTGTCTTGTCTTCTTTTGAGAAGGCGCAAGTGTGTACGTTCAGATCAGTAATTAGGCATCTTTTCATCATCTCTCCTTTTAGAAAGGGGCATATTGTTACATGGGCATTGTCAAGATTTGCTTAATGTCTATTTACTGTGAATAATTTGGTTCAACAGGTAGAGAGAACCAGTGGCTAGGCTAATTTTCTAGAAGGGAACATGAAGGACCACTTGTTACACAAATGTTTTAGAAATGTGGTCTGCTCTAAACAGAAACAGGTTGTACCCTCAAAACCCAATGTTTACGTTTGAGTTGAGTCATGAAGGGTGACATTAAAAAATGTGTTGTATTGATTGTGCCATAAACTATCACTCCCTGATCAGTGACATGACGTATGAAGCTCTGAGCCTCTGAGAATGAAAAACGGGAGCAGAAGGAAAAAACGATCATGATCCTTTTAGGAGTGCACTGGTCTGGTTCATTCATAAATGATTATCCTCAGTCAGTGGACGGGATACCGTCAATCAGTTGAGTTCTTCTCTCAACTCAGCTCTAATAAAAAAAAATACAAAAATCTTCCTTGGAAGGGAAGAAGGAGACGACAAAAAAAGGTTTAGAAGAGAACGATGGATTTTGGAGATAGCATTTTTGGTAAGTGCACAAGAAAATAGAAAAGTTTAGCACGATTCCCTTCCGCTCCTGTGGTTTCTCCCAATCTGATGATCGGAAAGGCTTGGCATATAGGGGATGAGATCACGATCTCCGTGTGGGCGTTTAGATGCTTCTTGTCATGTAATTCGTCCACCTACCCTCTCCATATCCCTACCTTTACGAGTGTTTTTCCTCAGTCAAAAAATCTCAACAGCAATCCATCTTGCTCAGTGCACTATTTGCTTCTGTACACAATTTTTTCCCCTATACATCACGGACACACGGAAAAAAGGAGCTCTACCTTAAGTATACTACCTCCACCAAACTATGGTGTATAAAGAAATTGAGGGAAGATAAGCACGAATTTTCATGAATGCTCATTTTTGGCTTAACGATAGCTTGACCGATATATCAATTCCTCATGTGCTCTATTATGAGTATCATTTTTATACAGAGATTTTGACGTGACGAGAAGGCTAGTAGCTTTGAACATGTAGCAAGCAAGCCCATCACTTCTTGATGCAACAGAACAGAACAGAACATATAATCCTGAATGATCATATCATATCATGATCATCAGAAGCATCATGATGATCAGCAGCATTGCACTTTTTACAGTGGGATTTCAGGTACTTTATTGATACTGATGAGGATGACTATGCGATGCTTGCATGATGATGCACGGCAGAGATTGTCAAGATTATTGAGAAGAAAAATCAAGGGTTTAATTTTAGCTTACATGCCCAACGTTGACGTTACACTAACTTAGCTAACCATTGAGCAATAAGCTAGTCAGAGTAAGTTTGTAACTCTTCAACGTGGACAAATGGTATGAGCATGCAGGCAAGACAGATTCCAGACCTTGATCATTGTATTACATTTTGCTTGTGTGTCTGTATGATTGTGAGTGACGAGAATTTATGGAGTCACAGTAGGGCCGTAAATCACGCCAGTAACAAAGATTCAAAGTCAAGGGTCGTCATCGTCAACTTGGCGGGCTAGTCCTGCTCTCCTCTTCCTTCCCAATCAAGGAGACAATCATCAGTCATCCTTTCAGGAAGATGAACACGGGCTAAATACCACGAAGACCATGAAGTACAACCAAAGAGATGATGGAATTTAGGGTTAATTCTCCGTTTAGCATAAAACATATCGTATCAAATTGACAAAAAACGAGGGATTGGATTCGTTCCATCTATTTTTAAATCTGGTGCAGCATTTACATTAACAACTCATTAGCATTTTAAAATCTTGATTCACTTCTGCCATTTGTCACAGACTGGAAGGAAATACTTGTAAATTTTCACAGCTGAACAGGATATACGTATGTACATACGTCCATCCACTTCGGAGAAAGGTATTTGCAATAGGACTCCCCATTCACCACATTTTTTCATTCATATTATTTTATTCGTCTCTTTTAGCCCTCGCAAAGTCTAGTTCAGTGACTGATGATGATGACGAGGATATTTACTATGGGCAGTCTATCAGAATGATATACATTTATTGGTTTGGTTTGCATTGCAAAACACCATCACATTTTTAAGCAAAACCAAAGCCAGTGTATGGGCGTAATAATACATTTTGATGATTCTTAAAGAGACACCGCTACCCATGTTTTTGGTTTCTTGATAAAAAATGAGAAAAGAAAACGAATCCGTAAAAAGATTGCTAAGAATTCCGTTGAAGAGGTTTCTTGTTTTCCTCTCAAGTTTGCTACATATTTACGCATGTCTTCAGTCATACATTTTACAAGTTGGTTTGGTTCACCGTGTGTGTGCCGAGCTATAATGTACACTACTTCTTTTGCAGTTTATAACTCTCTAGATGAGTTTGACATGTCTGATCTTGTTTCGCTTCTTTGCTTGCTTCTTCTCTTTCAAAAAAAATTTACAATCATGCTCACATCATATCACATCTCCTCTTGTAGTAGTATACCTGAACAAAAAGTCAAAACAAAAGGGGCAAGTGATATCAATATCAGTTAAAAAGCACACGTATGGAAGCTACACAGACAAGTTCTAAAGAAAATCATGTAAACTCATGAGGTTTCTTTTATTCGCTTCTCCTTACGGAATGTCATGTTGTTCGTGAGCATTTCCCTTCTGTCCCTCTTCGTCTATTCTCGCTGTTTTAGTGCCGACTTACGGAGTAAATCAATTGGGACAAGAGTGTGTGTGAGTAGTGTCGGCACAAGAGCTTCTGACAAAACTGGTCACTAAAATCTCCATGTCGCCCAGTAGGATCCACTTTCCACTAGGAGAGATGAAGCTCAGCTCAAAAAAATACGGAGGAGAACATGCACATACATTAGCAATTTATGTATTAAAAATGTAATACATTTAATCCATTTTCATATTTCGGATTCACCCCAACCACATAAAAATAATGGAGCACAGTATAAAAAGATTGGGTTGGAAAAAATAAGTTTAATCTGCAAAATCATTGGGGTATAGAGAATCATCTTGGAAAACTGTGGCCTGTTCAATGATTAGCTTTTTATTGGAAGACACCCTGCCTCCAAGATTACATACCTCCATAATATATATTATTCATATAAAACGAGAAAAGGAGATGACAGTGCGCTTTATACGATTGATACTTGTTCCATATTGAAGAGAAATATCTTGACATTTGGCATTCACATCAACAGCAATCATCATCATCATGGGCATCTGCATCGTCATGAAAATCAAAAATATATAAATGTTGTTCCTCTCGCTAGACATCACACAACGATCATCATCGTCATCATCCTCAGCAGCAGTCACATATTACATCAACACGAAGCAATAATAAAACTGATCGGCAATCTGAGAAAAATCTTTCAGAAAAAAAGTTTTATATAAAATCCCTCAAGACCTTTTTATCTCCGTTGAGAATCTCAACTCAGACTAAATCCGGTTTAAAAGATGAAGATTGGCCAAGTAGGAAAAGGAGAGGAAGCGTCCAATAATTTTTTATCAGATTCCAGGAAAATCAATAACCTTTAGCAATGAAGTGGAGAAAGAAACAATCAAAATTACGAATGAATCTGTTTTTGTGTTGAAGGCAAGGTCCGAGTTGGTTTAGGGTGCTGGTGGGCCTGATTATCATAAACGATAGGGAGAAGAGGATGAAAAAGCAAGGGCTCATATTAAAGAGGTGTTTAATCTTGTAATAAACGAATCAAAATGATAATTAAATGAATTGAAGCGAAACTCAAGAGCCGTTTCGCTAAAGGGCTGGCAGTTAGGCATCCTTATATAATAAAGTGAGAGGGATTTGAAAAACGATTACATCATGATTTACAGCGCTGCTGCTTCGCAATGACAAGCCTAGTGAGTAGGTAAGTAAATAGGTAGGTACATTACATCCACATTATTTTCTAAACAAGCACATCAACTCGAGTAAAAGTTGTAATGAATTTTGTGGAACTTTTCAACAAGCAAAAAAAGTAGAAACCCGTCCAGCTTGACTTTGGCTTTGATTCATTTTTTGGTACTGGTACCGGATCGGTGTGTTGGGCATGCATTTCTACATTATCCCAACTCAAATCTCCATTTCTCCTCTCAAGGAAAAGAAGTAAGGAAATCGTAAAAATTGACTTGAGCTCACTTTTTTTTCCAAGAGTATATTTGTTTTATGTTTACCTGCTCGTCTCTGAGCAAGTTGATGTTTTGTTGATCTAAATGGTTGTAAAGCTGTCACTTGGACTGAGGAAAGTCATGCCTTTTCCACACCTCACACTTCACCCCTTTCCAACTTGTGCATTTTATCTTCTTTTTGTATCATTATCACATCACTATCATCAACATACTCTCACACTCAAGACTATATAGCATGTTTTGCCCAATCCACCAAAGGAACCAAAAAGCAAACTTGTCTCTTGTAGTGAATTCCAACCAAAAATGATTGCTATTCTTGATACTTTCCTTGCATTTCTCTGTAAACAACAAAACGTGTAATGTTGCTTCGAGAAGATTTATACGGCAAGCGAAATCGATAGGAATCGGAGAAATGCAGTTTGCGTTGGGCATTTGAATAAAATAAAAGTAAATTACCCCTTAAATGACCGTTTTATTATTGTAATGAGCCCAAAACTTTGCAGTAGGCCTTGGTAAGAACAGGTAGCTTCAGTTCACTCTCTTTGGCATGCTCACGACACGGTCATCATCAGAATAGAAGAGAGATCCAATCCAAACCTAACTAGAGAACTGGTTAAAGCTAAAAAGATCGAGATTCTTCACCTGTGGCATGCTCATTTAGATGCAGTAGCGTATTGCGTGAGAATTAAAAGCGATAGAGCTGACCATTATCATTATCATTAACACTTATGACTCATGATTTCTTAACAAATGAAACAAGTTGGAAAAAATGCAATTTTATTGGAACTGAGAAAAGTCACAGAGTTTCTTGTAATAATCACCTCTGGTTCTGGTGTAATAGGGATTATCAGAAGATTAGGAAACACCGCTGCTCTTTAGCTGCACTACCGCAGACTGAATTTGTTACCTTTTGATTCGAGTGCAGAGATTAATTTCTTGTAGGGTGTTATCAAAACAAAATGTGACGTGATAAAAGGTTAATTTGAAGATTACAGAGCGGAAGTGTAAAATTATGATAAATTTACTGTAAAATAGATAGGTGGTGATTAGAGCTCAAGTTTGCACCTTGTTCCTCGATAAGATTAGGAGCTGACATCATGTTCTGATATGATAATGGTATCTTTAAGTCTTATTTAAGAACTTATCTAGAAGATATCCTTGCGATGGATTTAAATCAAATTAAAATTAGTTAATACCTTTTTTATTAATAAAATTATGGGAACTTGCACACGTGTGTACCTAAAAGGAAACTGAAGTAAAGAATAACACTTTTACATTAGTCTGTAATGGGAATACGTTACGTTGCAAGACAAGTTGTTCGCTGATGCTGAAGTTGAAGCTGCTGCCCATCTGTACGTGTGGTTTTAAACTACTGTCTGAGGTACCTTTCTAAGCAAACAATTTCAGCCCCTCATCGGTAGAGATTGCTAAGAGGATGTTTTAGTTGACTGTACAAAGGTTTACTAGTTGTGATAGCAGTAATGCGAGCTAATGTTAATAGGTTTTCCTACGCTCCCATATATTATTTGCTAATGGTTCTCTGCTAAAAGGAAGAAACAGGTAACCCGAATCCCGAATGGATTCGTTTTGCTGCAAGTAGCCCAAACCTATTAGGGTAGATTTTCTGATAAAATTACATAGGTGGAATGTTTTGCCTTGAAAGCCTAGATTCTTCTGAATTCTTGACCAGTTAATGTTTTTCAGAAATCCGAACAAACACTGAATATGTCAATTTTTGATGCATATGATGAATTTAATTTATGAATAAACTGACATTGGTACCTGGACTTCTGTCATGAAGTATTTTTCGCACGTGAAAGCACATGTAACAAGCACAGATGTTCAAAACTCTAGACTCTAGACGTATTTGCTAATATTATTCCCAAGTTTTGACAAAATTTCGAAATCCAATTTTCAATTTATGATACAGCCTACTGATAAGAAACCAGTTGCCTCTTCGTTTACATCATTTTTCATCTAGAGATGGAATAAAAAAATACCAGTTGGCCACTTCTGGAACAAGATAAAAACCAGATAACAATAATATGCCGTGCCAATTCTTACTCTAAAATTTAAGCAACTATTCAAAGTTTATAGGGTTTACATTATGCTAATGTTCAATATCTGTGTAGGCGTCATCATAAAGGGTAATTGGAGATAATGCATGCAAATGCCTATTTCCTTAGTACATCAAAATACACCCTCCCATTTCAAATTGGCACATCTGGCTGGATTTGTAACGTCCAAGTTACTACTAAATATGCCATCTTTATGAATACATGATTCAATCTTGTTTTGCATGCGCAAGAAACGTCTAATAGCTCAAAGTTGGGATGCCGCCTCATGTCAAAAATGACCAAATCAAAAAGCTTTAAAATATTTTCTTCAAAAAAAATATTGCGAATATATGTCCAAGGCCGCCTGAAAACGGCTTGAGTAATCATTTGACTTGATTATTCGAATACCAAGGTATATAGTTTTCATATTTATGCACATACATGACATGAACACATGGCATGACGTGAAGTTTACATGTATGAGACGCAAAGTTTCATCAAAATTTTCCAACTACTTGAAAACAACCGCAGCTGCTGGAAAATCCAGAGGTTTCTGAAATGACACTTTACGGCATTCTGATAATTGATTCAGCTTAGTCAACTAGAACTGGAGCTAGAACCTTCCAACCGTTACACCTTCAAAACAACACATTGTACGCAAAGTTAAATTTTCATATGCATCTTGAAAACACTTTAATAATGACTAACAGTACGGCATTGTATAAAATTGCAAATCATAATTGCATATCTCGATACGATAGCTAGCCATGCGTATGCGAACTCATTCTAAAATCATAAAATACTACTTAACCTCTATGAATCACCAGTTTTACAATCTCTGCAGTGGCACTAGTCGTACCATCTACGTAATTTCAATGTTTCGTCTGTAGTACTGCTATGCAATATCAATTTAATTACCAATAGGTACTCCATTTCCGCTTCGCAGTAAATCGTAGGCAAATATTTGCCAATTTAATTAGGATTAAGGTTAAGATATCTAACGTGCAGACAGTTGCTGATGTAATTTTAGTAGGCAAAGGGCAACCAAACGAGTATAGGCCAGCCAAGTTGAGTGAACATAATAAAATTTCTACAAAGTATGTAAGCCTCCAGCATAAGATCTAAATCTGTGTGGCAACTTATCTTTACAAATATCCTAACAATTAAGTCATTCCTCAATATAAAACTCCCTCAAGTCATGTTATGTTACAATGATCATGATCAGTGCACCATACCGGATTTGCCTCTCTGTAAAGTATACCTTTGTTGTAATAATTGATATTTGACTCTACAAATGTGGCTATCAAATGGTTTTCCTTTACCTCAGTTCCTTCAGTAATCACTTCTTACTTTTGTAATTGAGGTTACCGAACCATGAAGACGAAAATGCATGTGCTACCTACTACTTTGTGGGGAAGTGCAGTATCAGAATTAAAAATATGCCTCTATAGTTAAGAACGACCACAATTTATTATTATATATCACAATTATCTCAAGAGGCAACCCTCGCCAAAAAATTATAAAGCAGGTAAAGTGCTTTGTTGTATTTTAGCCGTAACCATTTTTGCACACATGTGCGTACGTCCACATAACGCACAGAACACAGTTTTGACAAAAGTTAAAGATCAGTTTGTTTAACTAGCTTTATATATTTATACATATAAGAACCTGTAGCTGCCTTACAAAATTATTATCAGCTTTAATCCAACAATATCCCTTTATGTAGAACATGATAATAATGTTCGCAATGCAAAAGTGACTTAAGTACCTACTTAAAACACAGATCTTTTTATTAATAATGAGATTTTTCCTTTCAGTACCACTGCCGTGATGTGTGATGTGGTAAAAAAGGCTTCTCGTCCGGCTCTGTTCCTCGTTACAAAAAGGATTTCTTTTTTACTCTGCTCTCTTCTACTATAAATGATTATATGTATGTACCCAACCCACGCAAAAATGACAGGCTTAAAATACAACTGCAGGTATACGTGTTAACAATTTCGATAACACATGAAAAAAAGGGAAATCTTTTAATGTGTCAACTTATTATTATTTTCTCAATAAAAATGCAAAGACTTAACACTACATTTTATATAACGTTATGCATAATGTATGCAATGGAGAGCGATAACGAACAATTCTGGTTACTCGAGAGCCCAAGTCCTCCCACAAAAATGGTAATGGGTATATCATCCAATGCATATTGTTTTGATGGGCCTTCCAAGAATAGGTACCTCTTGTATTGGGTACGAATAGTAGTAGTATAGGTTATGTTTTTTGTTTGGTGTTATTATGCTCATGTTTTATGCTAATCTGTAAATAGAAATGAATTTAAAATGTAGAATCTATTGTTACAAGAAGCATCTCCTTCATTGTATGACATTAAGCAGTGGCAGCGACACACGTAGTAGTAGGTTTCCGCTGAGTTAACTATCTTCCGTTTTTTGCCACTTTACTAAATTGTAGTTTAAGTGTGCTTCCTATATACTCCTTATTTTTTTGCGAGTGGACCAACCCTTTGTTGGTGAATAATGACAAGGTAAAGATTGTGTCGTGCTGATTTGTGGGCAGCATCCATCAGTTAAGTTAATCCTTTTGTTTGGGTATTTGGTCAAAGATCGTGGTAGTTGTGGTCATGCTCAGTTTTTAAGTTACTCCTTTAAAATATACTAAAAAAAGAATGTAACTTCCTATTCTTGGCTTTAGTTCGGTTTATAGTAAAGTATACGAGCTATAAAATTTATATACCGGTGAATGTGGGGTAACGTGAAAATATGTTGGAAGACTAATCGGGATTGAAGATGTGGACATGAAGACGTTTAGATTACGACTGAACCACAAGCTTTACACTTCAAACAGTTTTATCTGGAGGAATCATAGCACAAGGAAAAAATGAAGATAAATTAAATCCAACGGATCGTTTTGTTGTGAAACCTTCAACATTCAAAATGAGTTCTACTTCTTCTTCCTCCTTCCAAACCCCTCCATCTGGGTGTATGAGAGGTGGTTGTTGTTTTAAATTTTTTACAGCAGTTCTCGGACTTTTTGCACTGGCTGGATTTGTCAACTGGGTATTTTTCCGAAGCAAAATAGGTACAGAATATGCATAAGTATGTCATGTCAAAATTAGTGACAGGAGTGACAGTTGTTTCAGGAAACTAGCTTTTCTAGCTCATCTGATATTTTTTTTAAATAAATATTTTGAAATATTATAGCAAATTGCATATCGGTTGCGGAAATGATGACAGGATTGCCTCAAAATGATACTAGAATAATCAAATATATTTCTACCTACCACCTTGTTCCACCGTCTACGCTTGCTTATAATTTTAGGAAGAAGGGCAACAGCTCCAGTTCTTTTATGAACTCTGGATCATCGGATGGCGCGTTGAATTATTCTGTGCAGAAAATTCTTGGCTTTAAGGTGGCAATGCTAATTTTATAAAAGTTTGGTCCTTTATGAATGATCATGCTAACTATTTCTGTTCGATTTTTATATAGAAAAGGGGATTTTTCGTTGAATGTAGTGCATACGATGGTGAAACAAACTCAAAGACATTAGCTCTCGAGCAACAATACGAATGGACCGGTTTGCTCGTGAGTTTTTAAATGTTTAAAAAAATATTTCGAAATGGTCTTTCAAATATTGATGCGCTTTTAACTGCTACATTTAGATCGAGCCGGACCCATTTGTCTTTCCAAGGTTGGTGTTCAAACACAGAAAGGCGTGGACGTCTGATGCCTGCCTATCTCCCGATCCCTTTCCACAGCGTCTAGAGTTTTTACACAGAATTGACGCGGGCTCATCTATTCCTGGCCATACGTCACTTCAGCGTGCATTATCACCTTTAAGTAACATCACCGCCAGCGATGTTAATGACGACAGTAGTAAGGAAAGATGGAGAAAAGTCCAGGTTCCATGCTTCCCCATCTACAGCATCCTCTCAGCTTTGAAGGTTTTCCATGTCGATTATCTCAGCTGTGATGTTCAAGGCTTAGAGCTTCAAGTATTAAAAACCATTCCCTGGAATCTCGTCCGAATTGATGTAAGATAATATTCAATATGGGTTTTGTTCCTACATATCAAAGCTTCATTCATACGTCTGCAACATATGTTTGGTGACGAAAACTAAAATAAATCGCTAATTTATTTTCTATTATAATTCAAGGTCATTTCCGTCTCCTACCATTTAGTTCCAGAGGGACCCGAATCCCTAAAATCCTTTTTAGAGTCTATCGGCTACTGGCTAGTCTCAGATTTCCCCAGTGCCTACCTTTTCGCCAATCAGTCAGTTTTTCCAGCCAATGCTAATAAATCGCCTCTTAGATCCTGATCGAATGATAACATAACAATAAATTAATAATACGGGAAGTACTTTAAATGTTTTTAAATATTAAAACACAATATATTCATGTTTGTGAAGAAAAACCCAAGTCTGGGTCACAAAAACAGGAAAATATTTTCGTTGTGATACGCTATAATTTTGGAAATGAAACTTCTTTGATGTACTGAATTCACTATCTTGTGCCCAGCTTATAATTACCTTAAGGTGACTTCCGTCCACCATAATCCATAAAACTGATCTAGTCTCGTGTCCATGTCAGTTATCTATGGTTGAATTCGACTTCATTACACAGAGTGGTTGATAATCAAGGAAAATTCTCCAGTAATTTTGAAATTCCCTAAGCTTTGAGTTTTGTATTTTTATATATAAAAAACTAATATTATGCTTCAACGTAACAGGAGATTTAAATACGGAATAAATATTTAATTTAAATTTAATACATTATATTCTGAATGTCCGCAGTTCCAGGAAAATATAACTAAAAATGTTTCAAGGTCTATTTGTCCATAAATGTTTAGCTTAAGTGATTTTTTGGCCCACATAAGTTTATTGTGTTCCCTGATTAATATGCTATTATGTAGTGGAACTTGATCTAATGCGTAAGGTTTGTTGCTCAATATCGGTTTTTTCCTTTTGTTTTTTATGCTATTTAAAGCAATTTTAATACGTTGAGATGGATTACAAGTTACCTTGTCGAACGCTGCATAATATTACTGATAAATATGTACTTACGAGGAACCACCGAGGTTAGCTAAGCTCCGATTTGGATGAAATTTTGCACGCACAATATTTTCATGCTAAAAATAACGTGTGAGAAGTATAGGGTCGCACTGGCCATAAATTTTTATTTTATGAATTTTCAATGCAATGCATTCTATGGGTTTGCAGTTTAACACATGAATGAATTGTACGTCAGCATTGCAGATGAATTTATTAACTGTAACAAACTTATGAATCTGAGTCCCGCAAATGTTTTTCTTGATGATTACTTTGGGATTCCAAAGCAGAAAGACGTGTTTTACAGTACCTAGTTCAAAAACAGTAAGCCTATTGGGCAGCAGTTCTGGAGCAGAATCTTTGTTTCTATACAGGATGACTTCCTGATCATCACTAATATTGCAGTTATCGCCCGCTTTCTTCTCAAAATCGGTACACAATTTATTCATGTGTTACGCCAGTAAATCGCCTGGCAAAGAAAATCTGGAAGTGCAGAATTTGATAATTTTTGTTTCTTAGAATAAGCATCGGACTTCCCATTTGTCACACTTTGTATCCTTTATGCTAATTCCTCGAAAGTTAAAATTCATAAAACCAAAATTTATGGCCAGTGCGACCCCATACTTCACACACGTTGTTTTTAGCATAAAAGTATTGTGCGTGCAAATTTTCATCCAAATCGGAGCTTAGCTAACCTCGGTGGTTCCTCGTTAGAAAAATATAGGAAATTTTAAACCTTGATCAAAATTGCGACGAAGAAAATGCATGGAAAATCTTGGTCCAACAAGAATACACCCTAAAGTTGATATCTCCCCGATCCCAAATTCAAACGATAATATATTAGAGGACATGTGTAAAAATTCAATTTAATACTAACGTGTTTTTAAGAATTTACTGATAAGGTGAAATTTGCCATCTCCAGTCGAAATGAAATAAGATATGAAAGTCTTGTTCTTCGAACGACCTTGTCTTGTATCAGACGAAGATCATGTATCGACTAATAAATGACTATTGTCAATCTATATTGACTATATAGCTAATACTGTAATAAATAAATACATTTTGTTATGCAGGTTGCTTCTATATAGCCATATACTGTTTTTATTTGTGAAAACATTTTAAGCGGGCTGTGGTTCAATTGTAGACGCAAGTGGTCGAAATTTGTAGCAAATTTACTGACATAATGAAATGGGTTTGTAACGGCTTGCTCAAGTTTCGCAGAAAAGACACTCGCAAATAAAGTTTAATTTTGGGGACGAGATGGTCTTTAAAATTGTAATAAAATTTCAAAATCATTGCCTTGCACGCAAATGTACACCAAACACATTTCGGTTAGGAAATCGGAGGTAGGAATCGGATGAGAAACAAAGTTATCTGTGATATATTCCATTCCCTTTATTTGTCTGTTTTTCAAAATTATTATGTAAAAAAATTCAAATTTTACTCTATTTTGACAAAAACGCTACGGGAGTTTCGAAATAACTGACCTATCAACGGTCTTCGGAGGAATAATTTATAATACAAATTTGGAAAGAAACTTTGACGTAACCGAGAATGTAATTTGTCAGCAATTAAGCAATTGTGGATAGTACTTACATAAATTAATTACAGTTTACTCGTAACTTAGCGTAAACTAAATAACTTGATGCATACTAAATGGAGAACACATGTTACGATTATATATCCATGAATTTAAAAAAGTGGGCCAGTTTGAGATTCCAGCCTTTGATTTGAAATCATTTTGCGATAAATCCTGCATATTTCATGAGCAGCTGCTGGAGTCCATGGTCCATGTCGATTTGATGATCTAACAATAGCTATGCATGCATATTACATTTCAACATTGCTTAAGAAGTAAGTCTAATCTAAATCTGGGGTACAGAGGATGTGACTTTGAAGCCAGATGGGCAAAATATGATATTTATTCCTATTCCTGGACAAATGATGCATGCACGTCAGTAATTATCATATATTTTAAAATACCAAATTTTCTTCCAAGGACAAACGAATTGGTGATGAGAGATCATTTCAAAATATTTTGCGGAAAACCAAAAATGCACATAATTTTTCATACATAACCAATTTTACGTCATGTGGCTAGAAAAGAATTTCAAATACACAAGTTCTCGATAGGTATACCAACATATAGGGATTGCTTAATATTGGACACGCGTAGAGCAGCAGACTGCGACTATTGCAATCAATCTAAATGTACTGATATTACTCAATGGCGAAATGAATTGAAGAATATATAACACAGTGTAATGTTGGTCCATTGACAAATACTTTGCATAAAATAGTTACTGCATTAATAATTCCAAAAAATTGGAATTTTATTAGCATGACCAACTATAAATTCTCAAGAACTAGGGCGCCAGGATTTGTGAATGGTTTCTTTAGTTTTCCTTTTCCGCCCGCTGGAAGTACCTAGCAATGTTTCTTAATAGTGTAATAAGGATGTATGATTCAGAGTTATCAGATCAGTTATTCAATGATTCATAGATCGTTCTTGCGTTAGATTCCTCAAATATTGGCTCCTTCTAAAATCTAAAACTGGAGAAAACTGGAACCGTCTACTGATCTTGGCCGTAAAGTTTTTTTTTATAAAGGAAACGGTATTGCTTTATTGAATGCGCAATACCGACAATGACAAATTACAGATAACTTCCTAACTTCAAAGTTTATGGAAAAGAACGTCATCGTTATTAATCACGCTTATTTCACGTTATTTCGAATGGAAATTAATTACTTACTTTTACGATCATTTCCTTGTTGATATTTATGAACGTTTGACTTGATACGACCGGAGTTGAGCTTGCATACGATATTATAAATTAATCAGGAATATTTAAAAACACAGTTGTGTTGTCATTCAGAAAGTCTTACTGAAATTTCTTAAGAGCGGGACATCATTTTTATGGAAGTAACTTTCGTCAAAATTAAATAGCATATTTTAAAAAGCAAAGCAACTGGAGTTCCACAATTGATCCCCAATGGTCTTCCTGGTTGATGATAGAATTTGGATTATCATCCGTCCAGACTGTTTTCATTTTAATAAATCAATGGAAATCAGTGTGCAATTTTTTTGCATCCACCCCCAAGCATTGCATTAATTCATATGCAACTCATCTACATAAGGACGTCAGTCCGAAATAATAGTAAATTATTCTGTCAACAGCAACAGCTGCATTAAAAAGTACAAACAATTGAATGAAATATTTAATACAATACAATGTATAACCAAAAATTCAGAGAACTTGTCAATGTATGGGCTCCATGAAAATTTCAAAAGAAATGGTAAAAATCAGCACGTTTATTTAAGTATTCAGCCATGTGGACTTTGATCACATCCTTACACTTTCAAAGACATTTAGAGTCCGAAACAGCTTCACGAGACATTTTAGAATTAAAAATCGCCATCAATTTCATTTCGTAAATGATAATTTATGTTAAAACAACATTACTTGAGGAATTGTATTGTGCATGATAACCCATCCATCCAGGCAAGCTATTTCCAGCATATCCTTATGTCTTCATGACTATAAATCCACATAAATGATTCTATGAAACAAACTTTCTCAATACCGGCTGCTAACCTGGCCTTCTGTAACAGCCACGTTGGATTCTTTTTTTCAATACTTTTTCCTTCAAATAAACTAATATTATATAGTTTCCATACAAGATGCGTATTACATCTTTATCATATCATACGCGTTGAAATATAATGTGCCAGCCCATCGCAAAAACCACCCATACATTCCAGCGTGACGTTATGGGATGTTATGAGGAGACAAAAATGCATAAAAAATAAAACCCAACCCGAAGGCCAACTGCAAATTAAGTTATATTTGTAATTCATCTTTTATTTCCCTTAAAATCGTCAACAATCAGTTCTCAATATCTTAAAGCATATCAAGATCGATTCAATATACAAGCTAAACCATTTTTTGTTTTAGTAAACTATCAGCCTTGCTTTGTCAGGTTTCATATAGCTACGCTATAACATCTCTCCATTTCGCAGGAAAATGTTTACATGTTAATAATACAAACTATTTACATTAATCATAACAAAAAACAAAAGTAACACACACTGGTTTCTTCCTTGCCATTATCATTGGCAAGAAAGTAGAGTGTCTACCCAAAAAAAGAATAATTTATCACATATTCGTACTTAAATCTTTATCTAAATTATCTTTACATAATAATGTAACTTCCCCTGGAATAAGAGGAGCTAAAACACAATCTAAAGACTATCAGTTCTGCAGATTTATCAATACAACACAAATACAATACATGGTAATCTGTCTTGACTAAAAAAGCAACGTCAAACGTGAGGATTTAAGATCCGCATTAGTATACACAAAAAAATTCTTATCTATCCTATTTATCATTCGGTAAGTAGCTGTAGATTCGAAAGAAACGAGAAAAAATAATGTTCTGTTACGTTATATCGCTAAATAACAAAGGATACGAGTATAATAATACTTGTTATCAGGACAAAGTAAAAAAAAGTCGAAGGGAAGTGGGTGATGTGACTTGGATTGGACAGGGAGTTATCGATGAAACGGAATGATAAGGTGACTCTTTCTTTTCCTCTTGCCGACTCCACTTTCTACTGTTTTTGGAACCTGATTTGACATGGGGAGTTGAGCAATCTTTGTCTTGTTTCTCATGTTTTTGACAGTAACATTTGGAGAGGGTAATGTTCCAATCAAATCATCAAGTTGAAGAAGGTGTATGTCTAGCTATCATTTTTCCATCTGCATCATTATCATCGTCATCACGAGAATCTATCAATCAAATCAACTCATTTCCCAACGGCCTCTGTTTGTCTTGTCCACTTGAAATATAAATGAGGGCGGTGTGGCTAACAGTCAAGACGTTTGAAGTCGAATTTATATGGCTTGTTTCCAACAGCCAGGCAACATCTTGTGACGGAATAGTCTTCCTCGGAGTTCAACCCGATTTGGAAGGATTGGCAAAGGTTGGCAATGATGGTGACTGACATTTTCATCAGGATCTTTTGACCCAAACAAACCCGTCGTCCGGTTGAGAAAGGGACGAAATAATCGGGTTTCAGAAGACGACTACCTCCATCAGCCAAAAATCTCTCAGGCTTGAACTCTTGGGGTTGGTCCCACAAGTCGGAGGAGAAGTGGAGATCGTAGTTATTGAAAAAGACGACAGTATCTTTCTTTACAAGATAACCTAGAAGAGAAGAAACAAGAACAAAAAAATGAAATTTCATGTGTAAAGGTTAACAATTGTATTAAGAGTAGTAGGCTAATTAAGCCGTAATAATTCATAATTTGAGCCATTTCCCCTATCAAATGCACTTTAATCCAACACATGTAAAATAGCAGAATGATACCGTTTCTTCATCTAACAACGTGCATTAAAATACCTTTTTGCTATCGACAATCTTGATCTAGGTCATGTCAATTGAAAAATACCGCAAGCTCAAAGCTCACTTTTCAAGTTAAAATCTCACTCAACTAGGTCATTAATATGAATATATTTTTTGAAACCGACAGTTACATTTTCTAACAACCTCCAGAAAACTTTCTAATTTGTGTCAAGCAGACTTACTTTTAAAAAGAAACTACTCGAAATCCTCTCTTACGAAACTAAATGGTGAGCACGCTCATGAGTCGGATACAGGATAAATGCGAAATTCCTATGGCTGGGAAATTCGAGGTTACAAAAACAAAAAGGACGCATCCACGTTGAATATTATGCAGAACAAAGTCTATTTCTAACTGTATCTCTTGCAACATAGCATGTATTGAACGCCTTTGAGGTTTATTCCTACCATTAAACTATATACTCTGACGTTGAACTGAATTAATAAACTCTGTATAAACATTTTTGTCGCCGGTGTTCCCCAACAAAAAATGAGGATGAATCAGTTTTGAAAGCTGAGTTTATGTATGTATCTGTCACACAGATCAATGAGATAGTGTTTTGCTCAACCAAAAAAGGTCAACTTTCACTTTGCCTGAGCCTTCTGCCATTTTTGTGTGCTGAATTAAAATTCTATGAGCCAGACGACTTCCAGGTGCCTACCTACTAATTATGCATGCTTATCAAGAAACACGTTAAGCAAGTTTCACTCACCATCAATTTCTGTGTCTTCTGTAGCTTTGTGGGGGACGATTTGTGAGGAAATGTGACGAAGGCATTCCCAAGCTGAGGCTTCAGTGTATGCCAGTTTGGAGGTCATTGTTGCAACACCGGTGGAGTGGGCTCGGGCTTCCTCGCGAATTTTGTTTTGGACTTCGGGGTGTTTTGCGATGTAGGTGAGCATGCGAATGATAGTGTGACAAACTGCAGTATGGCCTCCTGTAACAATTAAAAAAATAATGCAAATTAATTAAAATGCGTTCAAGAGGAAATGGATGAAAAGAAAAATGGACAATTATTTGAACTTACCAATAATGTCTTCAAGAGCGAAGAGGGCTTGGTCAAGAGTCAAGTCACCAGAGTTTTCAGCAGCGTCCAAAAATGCATCAAGCAAATCAACAATTTCTGAGGCATCTTGAGATTTCTCGCTTTTGTTGTTGTTTTCATCGACCATTTGCTCAGCTTTCCTTTTCCTTTCTGCAAGCTTGGGATTGACGCATTTCTCATGGACGAAATGGCGAATGACATGAGAGGCTTTGATAACGTGTTCCTTGTTGATGAAGTTCATTGCGAAGGGGAGGATATCTCCAACGCATGGCTCATTTACTTCTTCAAAGATGACATTGAAAGCTTCAACGAATTCCTCGAATTCCGCATCTTCTTTCACTTCCGTAGAGCAAAAGTAAGTGAGGAACGTTTTGGCAATGGATTTGGCCAACATGTTTTTCAGTGGGACTGTGCAATCCTTATCAGCCTCAGTTTTCACTTGCTCCACAAGCTTCACAATGTTTTCAGTGGAGACCGTGTCCAAAGTTTCAAAAAGGGAGGAAGTGTTACGAGCAAGAGAAAATGCTGCGATGAGATTTCGGCTTTTGTGATGGGTGTCATTATAGTCAGTAAAAGCAAGGGCTAAAAATGAAGGAAAATGGATTGTTAGAACTAAATATTGAAAAAGCTTATGTGAATATCAAACAAGGCAATAGTCAAATTACTTACAGTTGTTGCGATTGCCTCCAAACATCATGTTGATTCGCTTGAAGTCAGGCCTGGCATCGAAGCAAGTGCTGCAAAGTACCTTCCTGAATGTCTTGTACCCAGAAAGTACAACACAATCCATGACTCCGAGCTTGATAGAGGCAACGTTTCCGTATTGCTTAGCAAGGGCCGAGAAAGCAGCAGTGGAATCAGCAAACTTGGCCATGAATGGGATACCCCCAATAATGGGCCAAGCTCTGGGACCAGGAGCCCTTTTCTTCCCATCTGTAAAAACGAAGAAAATATTTTTTTAGCAAAAGTGAAAATTAACAACAATTTCTAGCTTTTAGGGTGGAGTCCCTGAACTTGAAAAAGCTGAATATAAATGAGGCTTGTTGGTAATGAGAACAAACCTTGATAATCCGACTTTGCAAGAGCAATGACAATGACGAAGATAATGGCAACTAAGGCCAAAGTTGGTAGTGCAATAATGAACATGGTGGCAAAGGTGTGGAGATTGAGATTTCAAAAAAATGAAAGAAAAGTTTAATTTCTTGAAAAGTTAATCAAGTTTGTAAAATCGTGTGGAGTAATTGTTTTGGAGAGAGATTTCAAAGAGGTGTGTTTGCTTCACACTGTCTTTTGTTTCTGATTTCTTCCATGAGACTGACTCGCCTTTTATACAACTTCGAAATAGTATCAAAACCAAAGCACCAGTACAAAATTTGAATCTGGAGATGAATTATTCATGACCAAGTTGCGCATTTCAAATCATCACGAAATAATGTGCGCTTTAAAAATATGATCATCGTCGACAGTGCAAGAAGCCGACAGTTCTCGCTTTTTTCTCTTCCCTCTTCTTCATTTTATGCAGAAACTGGAAGGAGCTGTGACGATAGTCATACAAAAAGGGAAAACGGCTTAACATAGCGTATACTTTTGAGTTTTATTTGCATGACGTGATATACATGTATCAAAAATCAAGATTAAATTATATTAAATATTCTTATATGATTTTCCATACATACATATATATGTGTATCTAACGTTAACGTCGGCAGATGAGACAGCATAGGTATATATCAAAGAACTTAAATAGAACTACCCTATGGTATATATATATATGCTATTTTCAATTCATTCTTATTTAACTGGTATATCGATTGGATATAAAAATGATACATACATAATATGTGCTCTTATCAGCATCATCACAAGGAATACGTTATGATCATCCAGTTCCAAAGGTATAAAACAATTCTAGTTGGAGTGAGCTGAGAGTCTCTTAGTTAATACCTATCTGTGTTCAGCCCAATGTACGTAGACAGGAGGTAGGTACGTTTGTATCAAATTTTATAAATTCCACTTTCCTGTCAAGTTTAAGTTTGCGAGCACAGATTTCTAAATTCCGGCTTATGAAACTCAGCTTCAAGTTGAACAGTATGGCACCTGCTAACGTAAAACTGAACACCAAGGTAGGTGCTATGTTGGAAAGATGATGATGATGTACTAAGTACTGAACAGGGGTTCACAGTGTATATTCTTATTATGCGCATGTAGCCGTTTCCTAATGAGATTTTCAACACAATCAACTCCTTTGATTTTGCGACTACCATCTTCCATGAACTTCATTTAGCACGAGGATTTCGGCTTTGATTGTAAGCTGAAAAATATATATATACCGTAGTGCAACCTGTTTAGAAATCAGACCATCTCATTATAAGGCAGTTTGTCGGAAGGGATTTATATTTCTAGTAAAGTCCGGTCTGTGAATTTAAAATTGTGGAAGATTCCCAAATGAATAATTGTAAATTAAGGGAATGACGATCATTCGGATGATGAAACAGGGGGCGTACGGGAAAGTAGATTTTTAGGTAGGCAAGTAATCTTCAAAAAAATTTCACAGAATTGCATTAAAAGCTGTAAAGGATCCTACACGATGAAAACAGGTGATAATTTATGATAATGCGAAAAAACGAGAATTTGTTGATTGCGAAAAAAAGAATTATCGGTCAAAAGCATATTGATGGTGAGGATGATATAAAAGGTTCGGGATGACAATAATGATGGGCTGGAAAATACGTTATTCTTACATTCTTAACGGATCTACACATCTGCAAACCGCCCACTGTGAAACGCCACGGAAAACCGACACATAAATAAAATGATAGCAATCAGTTGCACCATTATAGTTTAACCCTCTGGTGAAACTCTTCAGTTGGCGTAACCCTCTCAAAGTCACATTGTTTCTGACTCCAAATACCAAATTCTTGAAATAAGTTTCGGAAGATCTAAGACGGATGACAACTGTTTCTGTTCGTCTCTTGACTGCAACCTCGAATTCTCAGGACGCCTGCACCTCGTTGCCATTACATGTGTGAGTCTCCCCTTTGTTTCGAAGCCGAAGTTTTGAGTCGTCCTCCTGACCTTTCTTTGCTGTCATGTCAACTCAACCTGTCAACTGAACCGAACCGGTAAGAGATATAAATTGTAACCCTTGCAATATCTTGTCGCGCCGAAAATGTGTAGTGTTTAACTTTTATTGCCCTAGTTACTCGTATTTCTATTGAGATTTTTTTACATGTATCGTTTTCTCTTCTGTTTCAATAACGCCGTCAAGACACGCTAAGAGCAAGGACACCTTTCACCTACCTAGCACTGTATACTAGAATACCCAGCATGTTCCAAAAAATATTTATCAAGATTTGAAATTTAAGTATAAAGGCATTGTCAATCATGCAAATTCTGCGGCTAGAGACAGTTGGTCTTTGGTTTTATATATTTCAATATTAACGGGCTACAAAATCATTTTTACCTATTTTGTTTTTTGCATTAAAATCTACTACTGACTACCTTTCCTGATGCTGGTGCACGTAATTTTTCGATAAGTTGGTCACCCATGTTTTTAGCATGAGCTTTTTTTAGAACTTTTTATTTTTCCTGAATTTTTAGAAGACGAATGACATGTTTTTAATCGTATTACAACATGAATTCTCAAGAAATACTCTTTGACTCCATTGCTTAATAATTTATTATTATTAATACTTTACATTTACACTAAAACTACGTGCTCACCTCGTCGGGTATTTTTACTATTTTTTAAATTGCGACAACTTAAAGTATGTAAAAATACGAAGAGCACGCATGGAGTGGCTGACTTTAAAAAAAATTATTGTTCCGTTACTTTGAAGGAGTATAGCAATGCGATAGCGTATCCCGTTATTTGGCCTTCCTACTTCTAACCTCCGACAAGGAAAGCGGCTGCGTTTGTCTTGAATCTTTGGATTACTACATGAGAAGTGTTGTGTACAAGAAACCGTTAGAATTAGTTATTGAAAGGTCAAGATTACTGGAATAGTGGAGAAGGAAGAATCCAAATATGATTGTCTTTGTTATTTTTGTTACTTTTTCAAGCTGTGAAAGTCAATGGGGCTACCTGAGACAGGCATTTCCAATATTCGATTGCTCGTAAACTAGAAAACTTTTCTTCATTCATGATATAACCTGTAAAAACCGTTTTCTTTATTCACTCCACAGATCGCATCTCAAAAAGTACTTTTCGGGAAAATTATATATATAAATGAGAAAAGTCCACCTATATTCAAACTGAGGTCCAGGTGTGCAAGTTGGCATCAGTTAGTTTTGACAAACAAAATGTTTAAAATTCATGAGAACATTTGTTTGGTATATCCATGAACCTTGTGAATTTAGCATTTGCTTGCATCAAGATCAAGATACAAAATACTTTGTATATCTTATCATATCAATGCATGCAATGCAGGCACATATGAGGTATCTTGGCTCCAATAAAACGTGATTCCAGATAAGACGAAAATTATTTACTCAATTATTTATTTGCGATTATTGTGATTATGAATGGCTCACTATAAAAAAATCTGCCGCGTGCGGTTCTACAGGTACTTGCTTAACTATCTAGTGAATTACGATCGTGGGTCAAAAGTCGTGAATTGGTTGTACGCAATAAAAAATCTAAATTCGATTAGAATCGACTTGAGCAATCCATCTATATCTTCACCTTTTGCATTATGTATGCCAATCCAATCCGTGTTGATGTTTTTCTTTCACTTGAATCCTTCCAAGGTTCATTCCATACAGGTTGTACTACAAGTGAGTGCATTAACATTGAGCTAACGAAAATCAGGCTTACGACACAGCTCAACCACCTTTTACTCTTCACCTCTCTTCGTCATCTCATTTCAAAACGTTTAGCACTAATTCAGTGTCAGTTAAGCAAAAATGTACGCATAGCATCTTTCATTTTCCTCTACAATTACTACAAACTGTAATTTAATTGAGAACGTAGTAGTAGTAGCAGCTAGATGTATTATTGACGCGGGGGGACAATTACAAAACATGACGGTTCCAGTACAATCCCATAGTATATCTACTGCTAAAATCAGTTAGAGCCAGTGCTCCAACTCTTACTGAGCAACAATCCGCCTCAATAGCAATAATTTAGCATAATGTGATTGCTACCAAACTATTAAAATTTGATCAACTGTCATTCGAAATATCCTTCGAAAAACTTGGCACTTCATCTGAGAACGATGTAATCAAATAATGTCAAAGCAAGTGGTGAGGTTGATAAGAATGCTTTATATGCCACTACCGTCAAATGTGCTGGAAACATGCGCTTGCATGCATAATCAATCCCAAAGAGTCGGTGTCCAACTCTTAAGTATTTGAAACCTGACTAAGAAGTACTGTAGTATGAAAAGTCGTCATCAAAATTTCTACATCCATTTCCAAGTGCTTTTGAAACTCAGTAAGAATGTGTCTAGTGTATCTATTATGCCATCATCAACCATGCACGTAAAATCTCAGCACGTTTTGTCTTCCAAGATCATCAAAGATGACTTTTACAATGAAATAACTGCCGACTTCAGAATGATATTCCAAACCCTACCGATTGCAACATCAGTTCACCTTTTGATTCAACCAGATCAGGGATATAGGGAACTACAGAAATAGTACATGTATATCCGCATCCTGAGTTGGAATATTTATAAATTTTCACAATCAAATCATTCATCTTTCAAAAAATTGGCATTTGTAGATAAATACCTATATACAGCTCTGGGTTTTTTACAACGCAAATTTTTTTGAAACTGATTAATTTTCCACAATCAGATAAGGGAGTGTACATGTGAAATGCTAATCTTGAACTTGGGAAGTAATGATTGGGCAATACTGCTGGATGATTCCATTTCTTGTGATTGGAAACACGTCGCACTTTAGCAGGTAACATTTACTTTCACCATCATCAAATCCCTTTCTTAAAATACTCCATGAGGTGCATGGTCGTGTCACTCGAAAACCTTCCATTGAGAATGCTAAGTAAGCATTTGAGTCAGTATTTTGATAGCTTCGATTCGAATTTTGATAGGTCATATCGTGACGTAGTTGCTCATTACGAGATCTTGTACAGACATTGACATTGACACATGCCTGCCTTTTTTTTTTATTGTAGGATCATTGTAGAGCACAGCTCAAGTCAAGTTACAATGTCAATCTTACAATCTACCCATCACCTACCTACCGCATTATTACTAGGCATATATCTGTAGCCCATGATCGATTGTGGAAATGGAAAGGTGACAATGGTATGGCGAAACAGTCATTTACAATGACGTCACATGCCTATTACCAGTACATATATGATATAGTAAATTGTATATACATTTTAGCAGTAATAAATGGATATTATGGGTTTGACGAGTATATATGGCTTTCTAACTAAATTCCCTTTGAATCCCTTTTCATGGGTACCGAATGACGGCATCGGAAAAGTGTTGTGTAAAGAATTTTTTATTAGCGGCTTGGCTACATTAAGAGATGCAAGAAAATCTATCAAATTCAAGTACAAAATATCTGGCACAAGCGTTGGCACAGGTATTTAGTGCCCTGTCACTGCACCGCGTATTTAGTACACATACCTAATATAAACCGTGAATTCTAGCCGTGAGTTCCCTTTGCTTTACTTCCTGATGATGATGATGATACTTTCACTACTTTGCTTTATGCTAAAATGTCCTTACGATGTTCCTTAAATATAGGAATAATTAGCACACGACGACACAGCATTAAAGTAACGATTAACAGGTTTTTATTCCATAAGATCAAGCTGACAGGGACCTAACTCAATTAACTAACTCACTGACTCAAAATCTGCTTTCACTCTCGCGTTGCTCTTCCTCGTGATGAACACACGTTCGACTGACTCGTGGCTGGCGTTTTCTCCTTGACCTCTGCTCCCTTTCTTCTAGAATAATCTACTACTTTCCCTGTCAGCATACAAATTTAGTATAAAACATCTTTCAAATTTTAAAACTTCTGAATCTCAAAAAACCCTCCGTTTTCCTTGGCACATTCTCCCCTTCGTAGTTATTTGCTATTAACTACTCTCCGCTGGCTCCAGGTTGACAATTGCACATCGTGTCACTGGCCGCTTGAGAATCCTCCCTGACGGGGTACGCAAGTCAACCACGCGTATGACCCCATCCTTTCCAGGGTACGTTTGTACCACGATTCCTCTTGTCCATTCACCTCGGATCTCGTTGGAGTCGGCGATGTAGACGAAATCCCCAATTTTGATGGGTTGTTGCTCCTTGTTCCATTTTTTCCGCTGATGCATCGTAGGTAAGTACTCCTCCAGCCAGCGTTTCCAGAAATGGTCCAGGAGGCGCTGAGCGATCCGCCATTGTTTACGGAGCGAGTAGTCGTTATCCGTAAACGATCCGATGGGCATCATACCTCCAGTTTGTCCCTTGATGAAATGGTTAGGGGTAAGGGCTTCTTCTGACCCGAGATCTGAGCTAACTTGGGTAATGGGTCTGCTGTTGACGATATTTGCTGCCTCACTGAGTAGAGTCTCCAGGATTTCCTCTCGTGGCTTCCGTATGTGCATAGATTTGAGGGAGGAGTAAAGTGCTGATTTGATACAGCGGACCATTCGCTCCCAACATCCTCCAAAGTGGGGCGCGGATGGAGGGATAAACTTCCACTCGACTCCAAATTTAGCAGCGTTCCCTTCCAAGTCATCCAAATTTAGATTCTTGATGGAGTTGTCAATGTCTTTCTTCGCCCCAGTTAGGTTTGTTCCGTTATCGGAATAGAGACACTGCGGGGTGGTACGGAGTGACATGAATCGGCGGAGACTCATGATGAGTGAATCCACACTAGAGAGTGTCCTTCTCCAAATGTACTGCGCGTGTTGTGAGGCACGTAAATAATACTATCCAGCGTTTGACTTCCTTCCTCCCCTCCGTGATCGAAACGGGTCCAAAGAGATCCAATCCACAGTGAGAGAACGGAGGGAGGTTCACTCCAAAACGATATTCGGGCAAGGAACCCATTTTTGGGGCAATAGGCACAGCTTTGAATTCGCGACACTGTTGGCAGCCAATCACTACAGTTTTTAAGGAACTTCTTATCCGGGGAATCCAGAACCGTTGACGGATGCTGTTGATCACGGCGTCGTGATTTCCATGCCCCATTTTCTTGTGTTCCTCCATCAATAAAAGCTTTGTAAATGCATTTTTACCATCCAGAATTGGAGGAAACTTCTTATCATCAGGTAGCGGAGCATTTACGAGTCGACTTCCTACACGAAGAATTTTATCCTTATCAAGGAATGGAGACAGTGGGATCAAGCTGGATTGGGTGAGTTGTTTATTCATCTTGATCATGATGATTTCCTTGCTGAAACTTTGTTGTTGAGATATTTTTATCGCTTCTTTTTCTGCAGCTCTTAATTCCCGAACAGTGATGTACGCTGGAAGTATATGATTATTTCTTCCAGTTTTGATTATCCAGCAGAACCTCATGACCCTGGCGAGGGCTCGTACACATCGCCAGTAAGAGGAAAACCGTCCAAACTCCAGTATGTAGTCGACTCCGGGATTTTCAGCAATCAAATGAAGATACTTTGGTTTGATCTCCAGCTCCTCCGGTGATTGATTCATGATTTCTTTTTTATTTTCTATTGGCCATTCATCTTGACCTTGCTGTAGGAAATCTGGGCCTGATATCCATTTTGATTCTGAGCTGGAGAGAGGGAAACCGACTTCACGTGTAGCTTCATCCGCCGGGTTGAGCTTGCCTGGAATCCAGCACCATTCCTTCACATCTGAATTTTCCAGTATTTCACCAATCCGATGCCCAACAAATTGTTTGTATTGGCGAGCATCGGATCTAATCCAGCACACAACATTCCTGGAATCCGTCCAATACGTTGTGCTGTTGATATTTATTTTCAATTCCATTTTTATTTTGCATGATAATCGTACTGCCATCACCGCCGCCAGGAGCTCCAGCCTCGGGATTGATAATGGCTTCAGCGGAGCCACACGAGCTTTTCCAAGTACAAATGAAACTTCCTTGTTATCTTCCTCTTCGATTAGAAGATAAGCTACCGCTGCGTAAGCGACTTCACTTGCGTCGCAGAATATGTGAAGAGATACGCTTCCAGTCTTTAGGAATGATGAGTAACACCGTGTAATCTTCACATGAATCACATTTTTCAGCTCTGATAGCCAGGAATTCCATTTTTCCAAGAGTGGGTGTGGTAGTACTTCATCCCATTGAACTTCAGATGTCCAGATTTGCTGCAGGAGTATGCGTACTCTTATGGTGTAATTTGTTATCAATCCCAAAGGATCAAACAGCGACATGGTGAGTTTTAAAACTTCTCGTTTCGTTGGGGCTGTGATTCCAGTGATGATGTTGTTGTTGACCTTTGGATAATTATTTTTAAAGGTAAGGACATCTTGTATGGGATCCCAATACATCCCGAGGACGCGTTCAACGTTTCCGTCAACTTTAACGTCCATTGTTGTTGCTGGCGAAGCTCTTCTTTCTTGAGGAATGGGTTCCAGCGCGTCTTCAAAGTTGCTCATCCACTTGAGCATCGGAAATCCACCGGCGGTCTGTATCATGTCTATGGAGGAGATAAGATGCCTTGCATCTTCCACATTATCAGCTCCATCTGCTAAGTCATCCATGTACATCTGATTTTGTATACTAGCGGCTGCCTCCGGGTGCTTATCTTGGAACTGCTCAGTGTTTTTTCTCATTACATATTGCGCTGAGCAGGGCGATGACGCTGATCCAAATATCATCACGTTCATTTTATACACTTTCACATCTTTTGTACGATCTCCTCCTCTCCAGAAAAATCGCTGAGCTGCAGTATCCTCCTTGGAAATATTTACTTGATGAAACATTTCCTTTACGTCTGCTCCAAAGGCGACGACATTTCTTCGGAACCTCATCAAAATACCAGGTAATGAGTTGAGGAGGTCGGGGCCAGTGAGGAGATGGTCGTTTAAGCTCTTTCCACAAGCTTTTGCAGCAGCATCAAATACGAGACGCATTTTCCCTGGTTTGTTGGGGTTACTCGCAGCAAAATGGGGTAGATAGAATACTTTCGAATTCTTCTTTTGGAGCTCCTCATCCGAGACTTCATTACAGTAGCCGGCGTTGATGTAATGATCAATTTTTTCTGTATACCACAAACGATATTCTTCATCATTTTCCATTTTCTTTTCAATTGATGAGAGCCGGCGGAGCGCCATTTCCTTTGATGGGGGTAGTCGGATATGATCATCTGACCAAAGCAATCCGGTTTCCCATTTATTATCTTCACTTTTCTTAGTTGTTGAATGTAGGAGGTCCAAAGCACGTACATTTTTGACTGAGGTTGGAGGTGGTGGTGGTGATGTACCATATGACTCCAATTTGAAACTTTGCTTGACTAACTCGTGCAACTCGTGATCCGAATCCTTATCCTTCTTTATTTTTATTGAGAAGGAGAACTGTTTTCTTTTTTGCTGTTGATTCGAGCCGTGGATAACCCATCCGAGTTTGGTTCTAGAGGCGAGTGGTGCGTTGGTAGGGCCTTCCTTCACTTCCCTTGCGATTGTCAGGTGAATGTTGTCTTCTCCGAGGAGTAAGACTGGACAAGCTGAAGACTGGCATTGCACAGGCAAGCCACGAAGATGAGGGTATCGCTTCTTCAGCAGGTCCACATTCATCGACTGGGATGGAAGCCTAAGCTCACCCACTGTCCGCACGTTACACAATTTTGCACTTGCACAATTTCCAGAAGCATTAATGTTGAAGTTTACAACTTGTGAATCCGAATGAGTTTCCGAGACGTCATTTGTCCATTGTAGAACTAGTTCCTCCTTTTTTCCGGTTATTCCAAGGGTTTCAGCCACTTTGGCGTCCAAAAGAGAGCAAGTAGCGCCTTCATCAAATAGGGCGAAAGTCTCCAACTTTCCCTTTGGACCTTCAATTGTTATGGGAGCAATGCGAAGGTACACCTCCGAATCTTTGTCTGTACATGATGTACACAGTGATGAGTTTCCAGCTGATTCATTTCCAGGGTTGCTGTTGAAATTTTGTTCTTGAAAATTTCTTCTTTTTCCATGTAGGAGTTGATGATGTTGACTTTTGCATTCATCTATCCCACATTCTTGCTTAGCACTACAGTTGGCTATGGAGTGTCCACTTTTCAAACAGGAGAAGCACAGATGGTTATCCTTTACGAACTGAACACGTGCGTGTACTGGCTTACGGTGGAATTGACGACACTCCACCAAAACATGATTGTTTTTCCCACAAAAACTGCACGAGTAACTATTCCTGTTATCAGCTGTGATTGTAAATGTTGCTTTCTTCTTTTCCTCTATTCCAGGTGCTCCCACGATGACTTGAGCAGATCTGGAGAGTTTGTCCAGCCATTTTGAGAAGTTGGATAATGTTGGGGAATCCCAGTCATTGTCAACAGCGTATTCACCCCATCGGATACGATAGTAGCTATCCAGTTTGTTGACTAGTTCTTCAATTAGTTGTGGGTTCACCAGGTACTCTTTTTTCTTCAAGTTCTTGATCGTAACAACAAGATTTTTCACAACGTTTGCAAACTGGATAAGCGTTTCCGGTTTTCCATCCTTCGGCGCAGGAGCTTCCTTTACTTTCTGGACCAATGCCATAATGATGAAGCGGGGCTTGCCAAATTGCTGTTCCAAAGTTTCCATGATGAGATCAACATTGTCCGGGGTTGTAAGGAACGCCTGGACAACTTCTTTCGCTTTTCCTTTGAGAGCCTTTTGAAGGCGATAAAGGTTTTCAACAGGTTTATAGCCACACGCTTCTGTTGTTTGCTCATATTGAGCGTAAAAGGCTGGCCATTCACTGCAATCGCCTCCAAATGGTGGTAACTCCTTTCCGGTTGTTTGGCGGATGAGAAACTTGTCACTGGAGGTGGGAGTAAGCTGTTGTTGCTGCATTAATTGCAACTGCATAGACACAAGATCCACTAACTTGCTGGATAAATCCTCGTTTGGTGATGACGGTCTTGATAAAATTGGTGGCGGTGTGGAGATATTGTTCCGTTCCGTGCCGAAAAAATTATCGATGTTATCGTATTGTTGATTGACCGGCTCCTGCTCTCCCAAGAATTGATCCTCAGCCACCTCAATGTCAGCCAAGTCCGCTTCGTGTTTTGCCACCTCGTAGGCGATCTTGTTTTCCAGTTCTCTGATGCTCTGTTCATTCCGTCGCTGAACAGATCGGAGATTGCGTTCCGCTTTTTGCAAAACCTTTTTTGCTTCGCTGGCGTTGGCGGAAAATTCCCCAAAAGGGTCAGCCTTTGCTTCCTGTTCCGCAACTTCCAGCTTTTCTTGAGCTTCCGTGTGCTCCTCTTCTGCGCTCCAGATTTCCTTCCGGAGAACGTTCTGCTGCTCCTCAAGCGCGTTGACACGAAGCCGGAATGCAGCTGTTGCTTTCTTCCGCTCGCTGCCGAAACTAACCACTGATGGTGCACCTGGAGCCATTTTTCCTTCGACGTAGGACCACTGATTCAAATTTAGTTCGAAGACCAAATGTAGACTTGAATTCTAGCCGTTGAGTTTCCCTTTGCTTTACTTCCTGATGATGATGATGATACTTTCACTACTTTGCTTTATGCTAAAATGTCCTTACGATGTTCCTTAAATATAGGAATAATTAGCACACGACGACACAGCATTAAAGTAACGATTAACAGGTTTTTATTCCATAAGATCAAGCTGACAGGGACCTAACTCAATTAACTAACTCACTGACTCAAAATCTACTTTCACTATCGCGTTGCTGTTCCTCGTGATGAATACACGTTCGACTCACTCGTGGCTGGCGTTTTCTCCTTGACCTCTCTTCCCTTTCTTCTAGAATAATCTACCACCTTCCCTGTCGCATACAACAAATGGCATATAACATATTTCAAATAATAAAACTTCTGAATCTCATAAAACCCCCGTTTTCCTTGGCACAGGGCGTGTACAGAAATTAGCTTGTGATAAGCTAAATTGATTACTTTTTGTGAAATACCGTTCTATTTCGTCGTTTTCACAATGACAAACTTGAAGATTCAATCTGCAATGATATGTTTGAAATAAAAATGGTATGAAATTCATGCTGTCGTCTACTTTGCTCAAGTTAAAAAATGTAAGTCATCTTGATGTAAAAATAAATAATACTTCACAACCCATAACACTATTTAGAAGGAAACGTTGTACGGAAGTAGTACAAGTGGTTCAACATTTTATTTCAGCACTTTACGCCACACAAATGCACTGTAGCCATAAGTGTTCTTCGAAATCCAGCAGTCACAAGCCAGTGCAGTTTCGGAAGCAATTTCACTTTAAAACTAATTACATTCTCGACATCACTCAAATAAAGGAAATAGAAATAATTATGAAAGGAACAAAATGAATTAATTAAATGAGAAGTGTTCTATTCATTCATTTCTCCAATTTCAGAGTGAGGACTAGAAATACATTGATAAAATTTCTTTGAAATTTGGGATGCTGCTTCTCAGTAGAATAGTTGAATGTGGATGGTATTTTCACACTAGATAGTTTTACATATAGGTAGACCAACAAGCCATATATGCCTACTTACAAATAGAATGATAGAATCTGCAACTTGCAATCTGCGCAAAGAAAAGCGGAGACTAGGAGCGAACCTGAGATTGGGTTGTGTTCATTGTGCATTTATGTGAGTAACCTTAGTAAGTGATTTCATTGCTGCCACTACCGATTCTGATTGAATAAAGCAAGAGCACTGCCTTTAGATCTCGGAACCCCAAGAATGAGATGAGAGGGAGAAAGAGAAGAATACAACAAAGTGAAATAGATCTATCACTTTCACCACAGATCGATTTCAATGTTGGTTTTACCCCCAAAAAACTCTTGTGGTCTGGTGTGGTTCGGTGTAGTATCAATCCCTTTCTCCAAAAACCACTTTAGCTCACCATGGAGTACATAATATTGAATTTATGGGATCTGGTCGAGCTACGTGACTGTTAGCTCAAGTAGAAGCAGAGCAGGAGTTGACAGGAAGTACATGCTTATACTTCTTCTGGCGTTGAAATTGAATGCAAATATTCATAATTTTTGGGATTAAAGAAATAAAATTAGGCTAGAGAATTTTTTTTCGCTCACTGAACAACCATCGATTTATATTTTGAACATTGCATGAAGATGTCAAGGCTAAGAAACGCATTAAATCGCAATATTGAACCAGTTAAAGGCTGTCAACCAGAAGTCATTGACATTTTTATTGGGACACGTGGTAGGTAGTCGGCAAGTTTTCTGATGATAAGAATAATGCCATCAGGACCAACATAATAGTCACCGATTTCCAATACTTTTCTACTTAGAATTCTGGGAAAGGGGAACACAAGCCAAGACATTTTGTAGACACACATGGGAAGACGACGATGGGATCTTGCTTCATTCATGGATGGGCTGTAAGTATTACCGTCAACAGATTTATGTCAGCTGGTGACTCCAATCCAAAGTTGGTGAAAGCACACGTAACTGAGAAGAGTTGAACATGTGATATCGGGATATTGATATCACGTATGATTTTCAAGCATGTGAAATGAATGGAATAAAGTGTCTGGTGACAGATGGATGCTTTGATAGAATGTGATCGATGATCTGTTCCCTTTCATTCATGTCATAACTCATAACATCTATACAGCTCATGCTCTCATATTATATTATGACATGGATTCCAAGAAACGTTCGATTACACCATCATCATCATCAGAATACAATATCACGTACAAGAGGATCCTTACCCAGATTTTACAGGGAAATAAAAAAAAACATTTTTGTACCGGTTGTATGCTATGTTCAACTAAATGTCCATGAAGACTACATGTGCAGCCACATTGTGTCCTCAACTACAATATATTAAAAGTCAAAGTATGAATGGCAAATATTTGCTCACCGTCTGAGCCCCCAATTTCAAACTTTCTTTTTGCTCTTTTACCTCTCCCTTCACATTTAAACAAGATAACAAACTATCAATAGGATCTAAAGTTGGGATATGTAATCACCTAATAAGTGCCAACTAACCATGAGAATGAACTGGGGGTAAGTTGCATCAGTTATTTACATTTTGAATGTTTCTTTTTCGGATAATCAGAAAAATATATGAATATTATTTCCACAAAAATCGAGCAGGAGAAACAAAAAGAGGTTGGTAGGTTGTTGACTCATATTTCTTCACGGTCTTTCAGCATTCCATGAAAAGTTGGGTTTGGTCTGGTTTGGCATGACAGGAGAACGCAACAACTTTCATCCTCCAAGCACATGTCATCTCTCGTGAAACATGGCAAACAAAGTAAACCCGTTACACAAGAGAAAGGCGATAGTATAATGTGTATACAACGGTCTAATGATATCTATATAAAATGCTAACTCAAAACTCAAGACAAGGATAAAAACAAAACTTGTCCCAACTTTTCTCATTTTCGTTAGACAAACGTCAGCCAAATGAAAAATGTAGGGAGTATGAAATTCTTTGAAAAGAGCACAATTTCAGATTGGATTCTCCTCCAACTTATTTATATTTTTTCCTTTTCCGAATAAAAGCTGGTAGTTTGGTCTAATTTCTTGGAGAAAGTACGGCTCAAGTACCTGCTGGTTTGACTCAGGTAAATTTTGTTGGTGGAATCCAAACTACAATGATTTGTGTTTGTGAGATTTGAGAGCAACATAATGTAAACGGAGCATTGTTATTAAAATTTTATGTCCACGGGGAATTTTGTAACTTTGAAACTTTTAACCGTTCTATTTTCATTGTCAACCGAACAGATAAAGGCAAGTAAATGCAAATGCAGCACCCACATAAATGATTACCTCTTCTTCTCTGCATTGCTGCTGCTGTCGTCATTTTTTCTTTGTGACATTATACAGAAGAATTGTCCATGACATGACGCAGGAATTGCACGTGAAATAAAATATAACCATAAGGAACTCATGCATAAAACATGTGGAACTGGATTTAAAAGTTGAGTACTTCTATCCAGATTGACGTCGACAGTTAATATCTTTGCAATTTAATGATTGAAGCGGAAAATGAGAAGAATTAGAAAGCTAAAAATAGTTTGGAAACTGGATGAAATTGAAGTCGTTAGTTGGGCATTTGCTCTAAGTTGTATTTAATGGTATGAACTTCAAACCGATTCCCAGTAAAAAAAAGTAATTGTAATTTTCATCCTGTTGGGAACACGAACACGACCACACCATCTGCAACCTACTATATGCTCGTGCTCAGCTCAGCGTCAGCCCTGTACTTTCAGATCAAAGTATAAATTGTTTACCCTTGATTCGACCTTTCATTTTTACTTATTAAATTTAAACCATGTTGGTTCAGAAGCAGGGTTACCTTGTTCCAAAGAAATCTTCTAAAGAATTTTAGGGGATTCTAAAGAAATCATTGGACCAAGTTACATTGTCCAACTATTATAAGGAATCTACTAATATGTTATATTTTCTGAGAACACGTGTGTATTCGTTGCTTATATCATTATATTAATGATTTACATCAGCTAAATATAAGAATTATTGTTCTGTAACCGACCGTGCTAAGATAAAATACGAAACGAAGTGGTCTCGTGAATTCCCCCAATTCATTTCAATTCCCCAATATTTTAATTAACTTCATCAGCAGGAGCAAGCCTGGATTTTCTTGTTAAATATTTATTGCCATTTTCTATCTCCAAATCATTTCTACATAATTCAGATTCTACTGATCAAGTTGGAATCGTAAGAAGATAAGGCAGGGCTCAAACAAAAATACATATTTGTACCAATTGACGAATCCCTTGAAGCAAGTTTCATACGAGATGCATAAAGACAGATTTATTTTTAGCGATGCTCAACGTTTTTGCAGAGTTGATGCTGCAGATGATCAATGAAGAAATGAACATTCTCAGAACTTTTTTTCTTGATGGCGATCACAATACAATGTCGAGCTAGTAAGTCTTCCTTCTCAGAACGAATGAATATGAAGCATGTCTCCTTGAGGGCATTTCTTAGTTGACAATAACTGAATTTTTATTCTTAGAAACCAATACTGACTGGAGAATTGTCTAGCTCTTGAGCTTCAAGCTATAAAGTCACAACCTCAAAAATCACGTACTGATTTACTGATATTCCAGCTGCTGCTGGAGCTGTGGTTTAATGACATGAACGTTTGAGGATAATTTCTTCATTTGCATTTTAGATCAGCTCTAATTTACTCTTCATGACGCATTTCTAATGTCTGATTATCTCATCGACTACGAAAGACATACGACATTAACCTGAATTCTGTCACTTGTAAATTAGGGTGACATGATACATGCCAAGAAATTCATAAGCTTCTTCATGACACACGTAATCCACAAGGAAGTTACGTGTATACCAGTGGTTCTGTCGCCCACCAGTTGTCAAAGCCAATTTTAATTATTGTTTTGATGTAAATAGACTCATTTTTCCTTGCTTACATTATGTCATTTCTAAACCTAAACCCAAGACTAAGCAACAAAAGAAGTCATTGTGTGATTAGCAGAGGGAGAGAATGAAGCCAAGATAATTCGTTTGATTGATTCATTATCATATCATAAACTCATTTATGAGCCAGAACCATCAAGGCCAAGTTTTGTTTGATTTGACAGTGTAAATGTCTTAAGTGTTAAACTTCATATACTACACTTATCTCTCAGAAAACAACCAATATATAATTGTCATTCTTACAAGCTGTTGACTTGCGTCAGTCAAGGCAGCAACCAAGCCAAGCCACTTTCTTTTTCTTGACAAAGTCAAGAACAAACGGAGCTCATAAACAAGCAATAAACCCAATCTATTTTGTCATTCAGCCGAGTGATACTCTAAGCTAATGGTTGTATTGACTTGGTTTAGACTCGGTACTAAACTTTATTGGATTGTAAAAGGATGAGTGAACTGAGCTGAGGTTCGACAGGATTAGCACAAGAGAAGCTATCACACACATGAACGATGAAATGAGCGTCACATCCTCCTTCTTAGCTCGGTTTTGGTTGCATCGCATCGGATTGCCATCATAATGCAACTTAACTGCATTATCAAAGTGATTCAAAGCAATAAAAACAAGCTCTTTACGTTACGGTTATCACCATCAGCGTATCGCTTAACCAACTTATGCATTATCAACATCAACATTTACTATCGGCCTAGTGCAATGCAATGTTGCTAGAAAAGTAGGACTTGGGCATAATAACAATAATAATCCCTCTCGTCTTCCTCTCCTCATCATGATGAAATGCATAATACATCAACAAAAACACAATAGTTCAATTATCTCACTCAAGTGCATTCCCCAATATTATAACTAACTCTACCATCAGTTCATATTATTGCAGTCAGTTCAATTCACACATACATATGAACAAACTTGTGTGTGGTTTGGTTTGATTTTGCTGCAGTGCGGTAGCAGCCAAGCAACCACGTATGTTAAAACGCTTCTACGATGAAGGAGAACTTTTTTTTGGATTGAATTGAATGCAGTTGAGTTTATATCATGAGAATGATGATGACACCTTAGAACGTATGTGTGAATTTAGCTCCTTAAATGCAGATACTGCTTCTTCGCAAGCCACAACACGGGATGCATCCAACCATGCACGCGTTCTGGCCACATTTACAACAAGCATCTCAGCCAAACCAAACTAACATCATCGAGGTATCATCATCGGGATCAGGTTCACCAGCACAATCTACGCTTATATGAACAAGTGAGATGAGATGATGAAGAAGAAGAAGTCGAGGTGCTATGCATATATAACTACTTGTGCACTGCATTTTGGTTTACCAAGTAAATCTACGTGCCACGTTGATGTTGATAGTGAACCAGTGAGATGAGAATATAACGCAGCTTGGTGATGTTTGATATATGCATAATAATATGAGCAATGTAGGTAACGTTCAGATATGCGGATGTAAATGAATAGGTTGTTGCAGAGGGGAACTTTTGTATGCATTCCTCAACACAACAAACACAAACCATGATTTTCTGTCTGTATGTATCGGATTGTTGGTCTGGTATTATGCATGACAGGTGAGGCAGCAGGCTAAAGTATATTGGGATCGAAGAATTGAGGATGTTGAATGTTGATGATGTTAGTCCATTGTCTACATGCTACAATCAGGATCAGGATAAATCAGTGCGGTGCAATAGGATATTATACACAACATACTACTTTTACCTGATAACTCATACAATGTCCACATCAATATAAGTACACATGTATATTTCCTTGTAGTATTTTTAATAATCATCGTCATCATCATGTGTGTAAGTAATGTGATAAAATGAAGTTGCGAGTGTTGCGTGCACAAATTTACATAGAGTTGGGTGAATGGGAATGCAATCTTTCAAATTAAGTCCATTACACATCCTCCATCCTTGTATACTCTCGGTAACCCATAAATACACATTCGTCTTCTCTTGATTGTATTAACATGTAGGGAAAAAATTACGTGAAACAGAAATTTATTTTGAAGCCAGAAACGAGCCCATCACCAACCCTCATCATCTTCTTCTGTGTGTGAGTGAGTGAAAGAACATAACATACATACATGAGCATGATAATAATGTGATGATGATAAATGTATGTGCATGTGTGTTTGAGTGAGGATGATAAAATGTAAATAGAGATATGTGCAATAATAGCACATTAAATTTTTATCAGATTCAAAAGCAAATCCATTAGCGTGTGTGTTACGCAGTTACGCTCAATGAGTACGGCCAAGTCAGGCCAGTGTTATGTTGTGGTTTCATTTGATGATGACTGAACTGACATACGATACGATACCAACTTAACTATATTTATGCATACGTCTGTCTGCAGGAGCAGTTGGACTTGGTTTTTAGTGAATGGGAGTTAATTTGTGTGAGAGAAAAGCTTTAACTTAACTGTGGTGTGTGTGTAACGTAACGTAACCCAGCACACGTTTTAAAAAATAGTGTAATACATCCATATCAGATAATGATTTGGGCTCATCATCATCATCATCATTTCTTGGTAATAATATTAAACATCATCAAACCATGAGCATTATATACCAGACCAGTTTACTTTAACCGCACGCCTTAATCTTCAGTTAAAACTTTGAAAAAAAATAAACCAACTTGGTTTTACTTACTCTACTTTGTTCGCACTTTTTAAGGTCTTAAATGATTGTACATAGCAAGACTGCCCCTCACACTACTTCACTTTGTATACGGGTGCCCCAACTTGGATTATCTATTATCTTTCATGATCCTATTTAAATGTACGCATGTAAACATTTAATATGCTTTGAAAAATGTGGGATAATAACATTATTACCAACGTCTTCCACCTACTTTTTTCTCTCCCAAACTAAACAATAGTGTTCCTCTATCTTACCTTCTACGTGGTAGGTAGACATATGTTCTGGGTGCAAAAATTGTGTCCTTAAACAAGCACAATAAAGGTATGTTGTATACGTACCTAAAAGTATTTCCATCTCCATTCAGCTGTGCATTGCATTCCTTCCTAGAGAGGGTCTTGAGCAAAAATGCTAATGAATGTGAAGCAATCCAGCTGAGCTTCATCATCAATAACAAGGACGAGACAAGAACAGTTTGTAAAAAGCACCTTTAGCTACTTACTTTTGACTTTTCCCTTTCATTTTTTGATTATGTGAATGATTGTACATTAGCGGAATTCAATTCGCATTTTTTGGTGGTGTTGAAACTGAACAAGCGAAAAAGAGGTTTGCAGTTTCCGAACATTTTCCCATCCTTATCATCATCAAGGAGTGCTTCTTGTGCAAGGAAATGTGTTGAGTAATGTTGTAACTTAAGTGTTTTCGTGGATATTGGGTTACTCGTCATCATCAAGAAAAGAAGCCTCTTCCATCCACCTCTTCGTTAGCAAGTGATGTTTGTTTATTGAGTGAAACCCTCCATTCCAAAAAAGAATTGACGTGTTGGCGTTCCTTGGAATGTTTATTTGGCATGTGATTAACGAGGAGGAAGCGGAGTGGAAGGGAAAGAAGTGAGCAGTAGACACACATCGTATCCTTTCCAACAACCAATGTGATACTGATAATTTATTTCAAACTTTTTTACTCAGGTAATTTTTGGAGGATGGAGGAATTCTTCCGGATGTTTTAAATTCTTTGGTTGCTATTTTTACGTCGACGTGAATGACATTCCTTCTCACTATCAAATTGTAAATAGGAGGACGTGATTCAGTTTTTAAGAATGTCAACAAAAAGGCTCTAATGGGCTTGCTAATTGTTGACGGCTTGTGTAAATAGAGTGTGTGTGGTGCATAGGAAACTGCGACTTTGTCAAGGTTTTTGTGATTTTAAATTTTAAATGCACCTGGATTTTTAAATAAAAGCAGCTTAGTCAACAAAATACGCTTCGATTCATTCCAATCAACTCAAATCAGTTTGTGGGAAAAAGGAGTCGTCATCATCATCGAATTCAATTATTGTGTAAGAAGAAATCATCTACAAGTCTAATGTCCAATCAAATCGAATTAATTCTAAGAGAGGTTATTTGCAATTAAACCGTCTGAACATAAAGTATTTTTGCCATCCAGTAACATAAAGAACTTGCACATATCTTGAGATAAGGCAACAATCTTAAAAGGTGGATTGGTGATAATCAAAAACTCAAACTGATAACAATCCAATTACGTGCCTGTTTGCCTACTGTGCAGCCGTCTTAAAAGAGTTAATTGTTAATGGGGCTCATTTGTCATTAATCTTTAAAACATGCACATTCATGCCATGTTTGGCAATTAAGTATTCACAATTAAGTCGTGATATTTCGCCGCGTGTGTGTAGTTCAGTATCTTCCGCTGTAAAATAATTGGACATTCTTTGAAAGCTGGTCTGGTGCCATTATTATAGAGACAAGGAGACATTTGTATTCTGTAAGTAATTCGTGGTAGATTTGCAACTTTGCATTGCAATTATAATTATATACCGCTGTGAGCTGACTGGTTAGTTCATTTGAAACAGCCAAAGCCAAACCAATGCCAATTATTACAAGAGCGAGTTTGAAGGGCGTCCAAATTTGGTTTTGAAGTAGTTTTTTTTCATATCAAAATATTATAATTTGTTCATCCGCTCAGTTTTCATTTCAATTGAAAAGGCACAAAAGCGAGTTTTCTAGCTGACCAGTAATTTCTGTGTTAGAAAGTCGGAACGCATGTAAAACACAGAGGTACGCACTCCATATAGTTATGAATGAGTAAATTGTAATTGTGGTTTAAATCAAATCATTGTTTAGTTAGCTGAATTCACTTGTTGCTAAACCGCAACTTCTCATCGCGAATAAAGAGCTACTTCTCTTTTGCAGTTCGCACTCACATTTGTAAACTCGCTCGGCAACATTCAACAATTATAATGGCAATAATAACAAATCATCAGTATTGAGTTCCGCATGGGATTCAAAAAAGTGTACAATTTACCCACAAACTACGTTATTATTTAGCGAAGCAGCAAGTAAGCAAACGCCAGCTTAGCCTATTCTTATTCTTTCCCCCTCTTCTTCGTCTTCTTGATTTCAATCAAGGTCAGTCACGCCTGCTAACTTTATTGAGAGGAGATGAAATGAAATTGTAATTGTAAGTTAGTTGGGTGCACTATACACCATACCACGCTGCACTAAAAAAATTAAATGAATATGATGATGATAAGCCTGTAAACAGTATCAGTCGACCGCTTAAACTGTCTAGCGTGCAATGCAGTGCAGTGCAACAAAAGAATAGCATTGAAATTGAAATTTTAGGAACTTAAATAAAATAGTATTTATTACAGCTAGTTATTTATGGTCTCGATTCAAAGAATTGAGGGGAAAAGTGTGGGATGGGATGTGATAAAGGGCTGCTACTGTCTTGTTTAGCAAACATTAAGTTTTGTGATCAATCATCAATCATAGTAGTATTGTTAGGTCTTTCTTTAAATGCTAAATGCAAACATTTAGAGTGCTATTTGTTATTGTATTGTGACAAACCAGTGATTCGGAAGTATTAAAAATACCTACAGTATCATCATCATCATGGTTTGAAGTATAAAACCGAAAACGCTATTTATAGAATTCCGAAAGTGAAAGCTATGTGTAGAGATAACAAATAAAAATTAGCATAAGTATTGTGGTGCTTTGAAAAAAAGTAGACTGAACGAATTCTGCATATCATCAAAATAAACAGAAGCTTTCTTAGATAATCAAATGTCAAAGAGATTAGAGATGGATAAAGCTTTGATGCTGCTATTGCTATAATTACATGCATTTTGCATCCTACAACAAAGCCCTATATAAATCGTGAAGTTCAAACAAATGTTGGAAGGGAAGTGTATAATCATTGGTAAGTCGTGGGCGATTTTGAACTGACTAATGATCTGTTTTATTTGCGTAGGACAGTTTTTTAGTAGTTTTGAACTAGTGCCAGAAACGTGTGTTAATTAATGAATTAGCTTTTTATTGTTTGACTGAAATCATTAATTAACATTTTTTCTGTATTCTCCGGATAATTTTAACATTAATTTTTAGTTCTAATGTCCAATAGGACACAATTTCACTTATAATTTACACGCTTTCATTTTAAAAGCAAGCAGGAGCATGGGTGAGATTGGCAGTGTCATTTTAAAAGCTTGTCATCACCATCATTTCCCGTTTTGTTGTAGATTAGTTGTAATAATCATTGGCATTGTTTATACATTTAGTAGTCATTTACGCCCTGTGTGTGTGATTGAATTGAAACTGTGATGGTTTGGTAGCGCCAACAAAGTGCATGATACTTGATATCTTTGGTTTGGTAGGATTTTTTGCACGAGGATTGATAATGCATGCTACTGCCTTTTTACAGAAATGAGAGATGAGCATTTTTTTTGAAATTTGTTCTACAGGGAGGAGGAAAAAGGATACGATACGTCAACAAACGCATGAATGCGACAAGGCAAACTCCCGTCGAGATCTCAAACCTGCACCAATTACATCATTAGTTTTGTTTTAAAGACAGCTTGCTTGTCAGAGCCAGCCAAGAATGGTGCTGTGAAGAGTGGAATAGTGTGTAAATTCATCATCAACATGAGATGAGATGTGATAACGGTACATAATGAATGTAAAATGCCTACATGTAGAATTGTACTGTTGTGTTGTCTAGCACGTTCGATTCAGGTACAAAGTAATTAGACTGGAAATCTGTCGTCAGTGGTGGTGGTAACAGAAGTTGTGAAAAAACAAAAAGGCAGCAGCTACTGAATTTGAGTTGACACCATTATTATTACTATTATATGGCATTGCAGAAACGAACATAATTTGTACATATACCTATTAAAATGATTAGAAACGTGAGAAGAGAAGCAAGAGACATGGCTCACCAGCACAGCGCTTAAACGAACCATTCGTCTAATCATTTTGTACGAAAGCGCAACAAGATCAGATCTTATCTGCTTTTTAAAAAACTAAAAATAGCGTACATGGAAACCCATTTCACATGGCGTAGTAAGGAAGTGCAAAAGTGCAGACTGCTTGTAGGGTAGGGAGTGAATGAATGTTGTGAAAATGTGCGTGGGGACGCTGTAGAATTAGGGAGTTTTACCTGTGCCAGAGATCTTAGAATTGAGATCAGCTTCATAAAAAAGATGACAGCTGCAATGGCTTCAGCGACAACCTCCTCCACAGCAACGCTTCCATCATCATCACCAGCATCATCCTCTTTGCTGCCCACTGTTCCAGAAAACGTGTCTCTGGTTCGCGTGGCCTTTGACTACGAGTACGACTACAAGACAAGGAAAATCGCTGTGAAACAAGGGGAAAAGCTTTACCTCCTCCAGAAAACGAATCAGCACTGGTGGAAGTGTATGAGACCGGGAGTCAATAAAGCTTTTTTCGTACCTGCTCAATACGTCATTCCTCTTGATGGGGAGGATGGTGATGAAGGGAGAACTGGGACTGAAAAGAGATCCACCTCCTCCGTTGACAGCTCAAACAGCGGCGGAGAGAGAGTGCCTAAGCCGAGAAAATCCATTTTCAGTACATTTGAGCGACTGAAAGAAGCCAAATCCAAGCCTGCGGTCCCTAGTAAAAGTAACAAGCCAAGTATAAGTCGGAATGAAGGGGCTCGAGCAAGTCATCGCGTTGCTACTACCAAAGAAAAATCGCAAAATAATCAGCATCATAATCATCACGATCGGAAGGCTGGATCTGGGTCGTCCCTAAGACTGAAAAATTGGTCGGCAAGCTTGGAAGAGTTGTCTAAGCAGATTGTGTTCCCAGGTTTAACTTCCGAGTCTGTCGTGGATCTCACTTCATTATCAGCTAATAATAGTTTCAAACCTATCTCTAGTAAACATCATGTGGGCAACTCACCGTTGGCATCTCCGCATCTCCCCTCACCGACAACTAATGAGAGTAATAATAGTAGTCGGGGTGGTGGTGGTGGTGGAAGCAGCAGTAGTGATGAAAAATTCCATGCAATCAACAAGTGCCTCAGTTTTCGTAATCCCAATTTCGCTAATAACAATAATGAGGAAAAGGGATGTCGTACAAATGAGCAGAGCTCTACTGGTGGTGGGGTGGTAGGGAACGCACGCAGTCCTTAACATCTCAGGTGGACTCGCCAGATATGAACAAAGTAAGCATACTTTCACTCTATCTAATTCAATTCTTCATCTTGCACTCTATTCTTTCCCATTCCCGTATGCCGTGCTTCAACTGCTAATTTCATCCTTTGGGTTGCTCCCTAATTGTTAAGCTTGCTCATTTGGAAGACTCGTGCTACATACATTTAACTCACATGCCACCAGCTTTAGGTATGTCCTTCGAACAGCAAACACTAAATCTCAACCTTAATGCATGCCATATATATTCCACACATTGCCACATGTGCTAGCTAGTTAGTTATCCTTCAGAACGTTTGCTTGAAACAAGTCATTGAGATTTTGAATTATATGCTTGTTACCTTCAATAGTTTACTATGTGTTTGCATTATATAAAACAAAAAATGATTCCACTCGCTTGCTCAACTACTCATATCAATTTCAAATAGATGATGATGATGAATATACATTACACCAAAGTATGAATGAGCTAAGCAAACAGTGAAGGAACTGGATCTTTTCTAACCAAACCACTACCTGATTCGCATGTACCGTTTCATGATTTTTTTTTCCTAAAATGACAAATCAATGTATTCCACATCACGTCCGTATATTATTACGCGTAATAACTAAACTATTAATGGTGGTGGTGTTAGATGAGATGAGCCATGCACATATTTACTTAGGCCTATTTATATGCTTATTTTTGAATTTGCTATTCATTTTCATTACCAAACTTTACTGCGCTTCATCACTACAAGCTGTTCCAAAAACAAGGGTTTGCTTTTCTAAAAATTGGTTTGTCCTGTCCTCCTTTCAGTTTTATCGCTGTGGAGCGGATTGAATTCCTAAATCAGAAGCGAGAGTCTAACTAATGCATGCATTTCGGCTGTATATTACTTTTATGTGCATAGCATGAGATGAGGTGTGAATGTAGACGAGTGTTTGACTTTGGCAATGCATAATTTTTACGATACTTGACTACTGGATTGTTGGAGTCGATGCGTTAGATATTGGCTGTAAATTGCTTCATGATCACTTCTTGCCTATTCCATAATTTGATAGTTTCCCTTCTGCAGTAAAAAAAACTATTTTAATACTGATATTCTGCACACACTCTTGTGTATCCCATAAATATTGCTGGCTTTAGGTTTTAGCTTACCAAAAAAAACATCCATAGGATGGGATGCGAACATATGCTTCATTTCATGTCAGAAGATTTTTTACTGGTGTGGTGATGTCATAGCATACTTGTCTAGCGAGCTTTACTTTACGATTCTGAGTTCCGATCCGCCAAATATTTCCTCTGGTGGAGACAAAAAAGTCTTTATAGTTTTTCCCGATTGGATCATTAATTTCTATGTGTCACATTTACCTCAACCAGACAGATTCTCACAATCACCAGAACCCGATGAAGTCGAAAGATAGTAGTGATGGATCATTGGATAACGGAGGACCAAGAGAGCCCGTTCCAATACCCAAAGGCCCACCTCTGCGCCTCTTGTCTGATAACTGGGCCGAATACTTCAGTCCAGAGAAAGGTCGCTACTTTTATTACAATGCGGAAGAAAGGAAAACAAGTTGGAAGCCTCCAAGGTCCTCATCCAATCGTCGGAGTGATGAATGTCTTGCTTCAGGAAGGAGCATGTCAACATTTGGCTCCTCTTCAATTGAGGACTCTTTGGATAATCTGTATGAAGAAGTGAATGACTCGATGGATGTCAATAATAGTATTAGTTGTAGCAGTGGGAGCAACATCAACATTGCTACAAGTGGACTACCTCTGCCAAAGCCTGACATTCTCCAAATCCCGTCTTCCGTCTGTTCTTCGAGAAAGTCGGTTGCAGTTTCCACGGAAGAAATCAACATCACCAACTCACCCGAAAAATCTCACAACAATGACAATAGTGGCACACACGGGAGCAGTAGCAGTGTCTTTGATTCCCAGGAGAATTTGGATCGCTCTCCGAATCATCATCAAAATCATGAGGATGAGGAAGCTTCTTGCTCAACAGAGCTCAGCCTTGCCAACCTCACCGCGTCAATACCCATTCCAGAGGGCTGGGAAGAGTGTTGGGATGAAAGTTTGCAGCAGTTGTACCACGTCAACAAAGTTACAGGTGCTAAGGTACGTGGCAAACTAATAAAATTGGGAACACTTCTTTCTCTCAACGTTCACGATACTTGAACGAACTGATGGAAAAAAACATGATTTCATTAAAAACTGATGATGGCAAGAGCTAGAGTTGCAATCACCACTATAAAACTTGGCTCATAATGTTATATATCCGGGTGGTGTATACTAATATAATGAAAGCCTTGTAAGATGGTCGTGTTCTTAACTTGCGGTATTTTTCACTCGCCTTTCACTTCTCCTTTTTAGCTATTTTTTCCTCTCCAAGAACCTTTCGTATCTCTACCAAGATACAAGCAAGGTCTGAAATAAATTGGACTGAAATAGTTGCCCAAATAATGTTGGAATCGCGTGTATTTTTATCAGTATGAATATATTATGTATGTACATTTTCGTACGTCAATGAAAGCCACAATTGAAGGAAATAAGAGTTTCCTGCAGCTTTATAATACCACACGCACTCCTACTACCCAACTACCCACTTGGTTGAAAGCTGATGCTAATGATATTCCCATTTTTAATGCTTCATTTCATTTTTATTCTGAATTGGCTGTTGAAGAAGAAGTAAGAAGTAATTATAGAATAGAAAGTAGTGGATATAGACATAAATAAAATGGTTGATAGAAGGAATAATAGGACAACTATTGCAATAGTGCCATCCTCCTCCTCCATGAGGAGGTCGGTGTCAGAGACTGACATTCCTGGAGTGGCACAACTTATCAGATCAGTAGTTGAAAGTCAGCAACAAAAGGTCAGTTAACATATACAAATCCCAAGAAGCACATTCATTAACAATCAGGCTGACCAGGACGGCAAAGTTAAAGTTTTATTGGTGCATTACTGAGTAGTTGCGGTAAAGAGTAAGAGTTAGAGTTGCATACTCTCTATATGTCATGTATACATTAAGGCACGGCCATTATCGTGACGTAAGCAACGGAGATAGAGATGGTTTGAGAGAGCAAAAGCAGCAGCAGATTTTTCTGGTGATAGTGAATAGGGAGGGGGAGGAAGTAGCAATCAGTATTAATTGAGCAAATTGTACCATTTCATTGATCCCAGTTTCAGTTTCCCTGTAAAAAAAACGAGCTTGTTCAGTGTTGAATAGGATGCATATGGTGCTAATAATAATCATACAGTTTATCAAAATAGCTAGTTGTTAGCTAAGCATTATACAAAATTGCAACTGAAGAAACAGTTTGGTTCCCAAAAAATTCCAAGAAGGAGGCAAGACCCTGCTTAGAACATAATTTTGTGCATTGTTCATGCGAGAGTGGCAAAGAATGCAAAACATTTTTGAGTGCTTCTTTCTGAAATAAAGGGATGTCTGTGGCTGGAAACCAAAATGAAATTTCTACGGACAGTGCTCGACTTCTTGACGAGATTTTAAAGGAAACAGGGTTTAGTAGCTATGCATCCGATACTGATCTATTAAGATTTACTCGTGATCTCTCTCGACAGAGTGGGGTTAGTTTACAAAATGCAATCAGATTAGGATTGGGTTATTATATGATAAGAGTTCATTTCATTTTCAAAGTTTTACATTTGGTTTAAAAGTTTAAGCATTTTAGAGAATTTGGAGTTGGCCTATTTTGATAAAATAAATTGTTTCTCCCTTTAATCACAGTGGCTTGCAACGAATGATCCTCAAGGAAAGATTTACTTTTATGAAGAAAATAGTTCTCAGTCTTCCTGGTTTCTCCCGGAAGTTCAAGTCAATTCGGGTGAAGGAAACGCACAGGTAATCCTTTCTTGCTGTTGTTGAAATACAAGAGGATAAGATGTTGATGATGAAGCTTTCGTTCTAATAAATCCGAAACTATTTTTTGTTGTTGACTGAAACCCCAGAAGGGATCCAATGAACAAACACAAGCAATCAATTCCAATTCTACTTCCAATTCCGAAGAAGTGTTGAGTTTCGGAACGGTTAAGAAGCGCCATTCTGCCGGCGATGCTATAGATCGGGGAACGAAATCCAAGTCATTGTTTTTGCCAGATTACCGGTGAGTTTTTTTTATTAAAAAAAGCTGGAAGCAAAAAAAATCAATTTTTATAAGGATTTTGTAATGAGTAAAATGAAATTTTTATCACTTTAAAATCAAGTGGGGAAAGCCTTCGTTCCAGACATTACGATAGCTTGCCTCGTGTCAAAGTCTCAATTTGGCTGGCAGGGCACACCAACAGTATTATTAGGGAGGGTCAGCTAGGCCGCACTAAAATTACGGAAGGGGGTAAGAAAGTGAGAAAGAACTGGGGAGTGGTGTATGCCGTGTTGACAGAGTCCCATCTCAGTCTCTTCAAGGATCAAAAATCATTTACGGTAAGTGGATCCCAGATTTATATCATGATAATTCCTTGTCTCCTCATCTTCACCAGTTATGTACACTTTGTTCTTTATCGGAGTTGTGAAGTTTTAAAATTAAGTTAGGAGGATGAAATGGGAATTCAACAAAGTTGGATTCCAATTCCAACTCCAAAAGTTGTTGAGGAGAACAAGAGTACAGATAGATAATAATGATAACTGTTAGGAGAAATTCTTTTTTATATTTTTCTTTGGAATTATAGCCTAAAAGTGGGTGCTGACGTGACCATTTCTATCCAATGCAAAATTTTATATATTTTTATAGGCTCACAAGTCTGAACTGGAGGTGGAACTCAATGGCTCGACAGTAGAGTGGACAGAGGAAAAGTCAAGCAGAAAAAATGTATTTCAGCTCAATAGTAGGTCGGATCTTCAAATGCTCTTCCAGTCTGAGGACAAGAACATTGCGATGGAATGGTTTGAGGACATAAAAGGAATTTCTGAAAGCTATCTCGTAAGTTTTTTAGTATCTTTCTGTCTTTCTCTTTTGGTGAAAGAAAGCGGGCATAATAACATTGTTACCAAAGCGGGATCCGATTCTCCTCGTTTCTTATGATATGATTGATTCATCCTCTAGCCGGTGGACATTTCTATGAGGCTCAGAAGTACTGAATGTCCAGAAACTTTGCTAGATCCTCCGATTGGAGAGAGAAAAATTTCTTCAAGGCTATATCGAAACAAGTCGACCAAAAGTAAGTATCTTAGTCAGTAAGTAAGTTGAAATCCCAGTGGGAAAGCTGAATATATATGAGCTCGGTTCACTTCATTTCATTTTTCTTCTCTCTCTTTCTCTCAACTCAACTCTGTCTCTGTCCCTCACTCAATATAAAGTTTATTATGCTGGAAAATCTATAGTTTTGTTTAACTTTTCCATAAACAGTTAAAATAACTCCGGCCGACGAGATGGGAGCTGACAGGAAAAAAATTACTGCCAACTTGAAAAAGTTTTTCAGTCGGAGACCTCCAAGGGAATCATTAGTGAAGAAGGGGATTTACAAGGGTAAATAATATGCTTGAAATGAATGAATCCCTCTAAAACTAGTTTTTGTGGGCACAATGAAATCTTTAAGAAATGGTTGATTAGCATGAGAAATATTTAGCAAGTCCCCACTCTTCACGAGTTTGGAGAGCATCTCTTGAAAACTTGATCTCAAAGTAGTTTCTTAAAAAGCTGCTGCTACTACTACTATTACTACAAGGCTGCTCTGCTGTTGCATGAGCTATGAAAGTGGATGCATACTTTACATTTCTTTTTATGCCCAAATCTAAATAGATGAGCCTGTTTTCGGATGCTCACTGGAGAAGCTGTGTCTGCTAGAGAAGCGAACTGTTCCACTTTTTGTAGAAGAATGCATATTGGCTATTGAGCAAAAGGAAGAAAATCTAAAAACCGATGGAATTTATCGGGCATCAGGGAATTTGAGTCAGGTTCAGAAGATAAGACTGCAGGTTTGTTGCTTTGCGGAATAAAATTTTAATCCTCAAACCCTTTCTTTTGAGTATCCCTACATTATTCGTCCCCTGCAAATGCTAATATTACTGCTTGTTTGAATATTATTTTGTTTAGGTTGATCAAAACAATTTCCAGTGCCTTTATCAGGAAGAGGATGTACACGTTTTAGCCGGCTCCCTGAAGCTCTTTTTTAGGGAAATGAGGGAGCCCCTAATTTCCTATGACTTATTTGAAAAATCCTTTGAAGCCATCAGTAAGTTGAGCTATTACAATTGTGGCTAAAGTGCAAACGGAGTGAGTTCAGTGAGTGTATGCTAAATTATTAAATTTTCCAGATTCCAACAAAAAGGATAAAGTTACAAAGTTTCGTGATATCGTTAAGAATTTGGCCAAACCCAACCGAGATACTTTGCAAGCCTTACTTCGCCATCTTCTCAAAATCGCTGACTATGCTGAGTTCAACCGCATGATGGTTCCAAATCTTGCCATAGTCTTTGGTCCTACCCTCATGTGGCCTGCGATGGAATCCAAAAACATGGCGTTGGATCTAATGCAGCAAAATTATGTGATTGAGGCACTTCTCGTCGACTTTGTATCCATATTTCAGTGAGCGTAACGTAACGTAATTTTATTGTGAGTGTCAGTGACAAAAATGAGTTTTGAGTTTGGAAACGTTTTTGTTATTTTTTAGTGTGTTATTTACACAAAACATGATGATTCCAAAAAAAATATTTACAAGCCTTCCTCTCTTGCCTTTTAAATAGAGTAAAAATTATAAGGATACTGATTATTATATATATATACTGCATATTACATGTACTGTACCGTTACTACTACAAGTTATGTTAAATAACGTTGATAAAATGCATTCACAAATAGTATATATATTAAAGAATATAAACGATGATGATGGTGATGATTTTACAAGAGTATTTACGAGGAATAAATAATGTTCATTTATCGCAAATTCCAAACGAGGATGATGATACATTGCATGTTCTTGTCTATTTCTTTTTCCTCCCTTCTGAGTTGACTTTGTGCTCACTCATTTCTTCTTGTCTACGGGATTGCTCCCACGCTTGGCTCCATTGTTGGCATTATCAGCGGGGGTAGCCGCTGCCTGAGTCTCTTCCAACTGCATAGCCTTCTGGAGAGCCAGTATCTCCTCTTTGATTTCGGATGGGATTTTTGTATCAGAGAAAAGTCGGTCAGTCCAGAGGCCCGGATCAATGTTCAGCGTTGGCTTGAACTGCTCCACTCGGTCCAACAACGTTTGTGGGTAATCCGGTGAGAAATAGTTGATTATGTCCGGAGGAAAGCAAGCGTTAATACTAGAGTAATGGGGATCGGATCAGAGATAAAAATTTCTGGCAATACAAACTACTGTTTTTTGTTTATATATGGATGGAAAGAGAGACATACAGCATAACATGTTCTCGCAACAGAGCGTCTTCAGCAGTTGCGTCACTCGCAATCAGTTCTTGAACCTTTCGCAGCCCACCAGAAGAAACGAATGCTCTCCGAGCAGCAGGATTATTAGGCAGGATCTGTTGGAAATAGAACTCGAATGAATTGACATGACGAAGGAGATAAACGCTTTTGTCTTTTCAGGCTTGACTAAAGACCCTCTGCTGTGACATTGTTCCTCCCTAAATCAGGGGGATTAACTTTTCCATACATCATGCAAGCCTCTTATTATAGTTAGGGACATACAATCATATTTATAGTCCTAATTTTATATGGATGCATGCACAGCTTCATATCAAATTTTACATGTGCTTTCTTTCTCGTCAACTCACGGCAACAGTACCGGTTGCCATTTTTCCCAGTCTCATTAGGTGATTACAAGAAACTGAAAACCGTTTCTGATGCATGATGAGCTTTTGTAATTAAAAATAGTTTTTTTTTCTTGTGAGACCGGATGGATGACTACTACTGGCGAATTTATGGGCAGCTGGAGATATTCCCGTGTTTAGGAAAACAATGTGTTGCTGCTCTCAACTGTGTGTTTACACAGTTAAGTTGAGTGCACTCTTTGAGGTACCATCATCATTAGCAAAGAAGAAAAATCAAATCAAAGCATGCAACAAAACAACTTCCGTACCAGGCAGCAAGAAGTATAGGCTAGTCAGGATTCCAAGATAAAACATAAAACGTGAACTATGTAAGCCCACATCACATGCATACTCCAGCTGTACAAATACGATAGACAGGATGATGATGATGGGGCGAAGGAAAACAACGCAACAACTAGGTGCTGCTTTTTATAATGAAGCCATATAACGTTTGCTTGGAAAATCTGAACCGGCTCTCAGTATTTTTCCTTAACCATCTGCATATTATTATTATTTATATGGGATAAATGCGTGCTAACTCAAAAAAGCCTTTCAAGCGACAAAATCTAACGCTGAATGCAGCTTAATGTAAAAATATATCTAATTTCCGGAGCAAACCATATAGCACCGCATTAAGTAAGTCTTGTTAGGTTAGTTCTTGGAGGCAGTGCTGTATAGTACCAGGTGACGAACACTTTACAACAATATTCTGCCATTAAGAAGGCGAAAAAAATGAAAAGGCTTCATTACGCCTTTACTTAACAACATCAAACACAAAAGCGCAGAGGGTGAGTGAAGGCTCCTAGCTACTTCCTTTTCCTCCGGATCTTGGTATGCATACTGTGCCAAAAAACGGTTCTCTTTATTCGCTATATCCATCAGGATTGAGGTAGGATGTATAGAAGGAAAATTAATAAAAAATGAAGTTTTCCATCATCAAACCACCTTGTAGTATTAGAGTTAATGACAGTGGCGCATGCGGTAAGCTCGTTCAACTCGACAACGCATAATGTTATTCACATGTTATTTACCAACAAAGACTAGAATGGCTTAGATTTTTTCTACTTGGATGCACCTCACGTCAACTCAAGCATAAAAAGGCTGGAGCCAGCCAGTTCAGGCCAAACATTTTTATAACTTAATGAATCCCAAATTTGTGTGTCCTCATTCAAGAGTTGCTGCAGTAGTAGCAATAGACCGTGACATAATATATTTTTCTCGTGTCGCTTCCTCATCATCATCTTCAATTGGAAGACGAAATTATTCATAATTTTTTTCTTTTAAAATCAGCATCATCAATAGAAACTATTTGCCAAGCCAAAAAAACCTTAATTAGAATATCCGTGTGTTCAACCCGCCAACGCCACACCTGTGTTCAACTCAATTCAAGGAAAATCACGTTTTGCATACATACTCCTCCGTAAATTTCTTACTACTCAGAACTCCATTCACTTTGCATTTCCTCTTTTGCAAAAAAAACTCGCAATCATTGTGCATTGTAAGTATAATAATGCGCAATCTAAACTCAATCTCAATTCGCAAATCCTGATCATCCGCCCATGTCATGTAAAAAACGTGTGTTTTCCGTGCTGAGTCAACGGTATGGGCTTACTACTTGCGTCAAAAAATCTGATTAATAATGCTCTGCTTGGTACAACAAAGTTAACCGTAAAAAATCATTTTGTCAACGTGAGCCACAGAAAAAAAGTGACGGTGACTTGGCACCTTGTTCAGGATAATAATGGACGTACGTATTCAATAAAACTCACGTAAGATTTTAGTTTTTGATAAAGAGCAGAGCCAAAAAATAAGACGGTGATTGCACTTGACGCTGACGAGGAGCAGCTTTTCTTACAAGAAACGTTCCAACCTAAGAAGTCATCGAATAGCTTAAGCTATATACATAATAGTGACTCATATTACACCTTACATCACAGAGCAAAGGAAGAGGACAGATCCCTTTTTGCTACGAGTTCCCATCAACTAACTCAATCTCTGCATCATCAGCATAATGTGCCATGTAATATTATATAGTGAACGATGCACTGAATTTTGGATGGAAGAACGCTTCCAAAGAAGAGAAGCCCATTTCATGTTAAAAAACTAAAGCCATATTATACTTATGCATATGCATACGTGTGATAGCTCATAATATATTACGTGTACTCTAGTTCATAATAACTAAATGTATTACTTTTCCATATCTTGGGCTGCTGTGTGGTGCATGACTAAATTTTCAGAGTGCTTACTGTTAAATACTTAATAGAGTCAATTGACGTCAACGGTCTCCTCGTAAAGCCATATGGTTGGGTATATTCCCCTATTGTAATACATTTTGCGTATGCGATGATGATGATGATGAGAGCTGTAAGGCAAACATATATTGTGTTTGTGTGTAAGTAATGTGTACTGAATGATATGATATGCACACTAGAAGGCAGACTAGCTATATCCAATCCATCGGCTTTCGTTTCTAATGATTTACTTTCTACGTGTGGCAATACCCTAGCCTCCTACCTACTTATAAATGCAATGAATATTATGAGCCCGTCGTTCCTTGAACGACACATGAAAAAGCCGTCAGAGTCAGAACAGCCCCAGCAGTCATCATTACAGTCAGCTAGAGTCCAGAATAGTAGCTTTGTTGGAAAGCGTTTACAATCAGAAGCCGAGCTGTCAGTGCGTGGAACATCTTCCAAGCTTCACAACAAACGATTTCTCACTCTTCCACAGATTCAAGAGCAATCCATACATTACTGCTGTGGTTCAATAATTGACAAGAAATACGAGTGCAAAAATTGCAACAGTGACAATCACGCCAAAGAGCAAAACAATTATTGTTCTTGGTATAATTCGTATTCCTCCTGCACGGGCTTCAAAGGTTTTCCTGAAGTTAGAAGAAAAAGTAGTGGAAGACGAGACAAAGAGCATTCACTGCAGCAGCAGCAATTCTTCCGAATTCCGAAGCTGTTAGAGCAAGCTTTCCAGCCTGAAGTTCACACCCAGTATTCATATAAGTGTGCCGTGCGAAATAATCAAAACATTTTGAGCCCTCAACCCGTCACCATTTCTTTGTTAAACGGGCAAGTTGACAAAGAGGAAACCCACTTTTCTTTTGCTCCCCTACAGTCAAGCCCTAATCAACATCAGTGAACCTCTCGGCTCATCAATCAGCCTTTGTCAACAGTTGACACTTTCATCGATCCAGCGAGCTAGAGTGCGGTTGAAGGGAAAGTATAGTGCTGCCAAGGCAAGAATCTAATTATGATGGCTGGAGAAGAGCAAAGGATAAACTGTGGAGTGGTGAGAAGGAAAGAGCTGGAACATGGCGGAACGCTGGAAGCCATTCTTTACAACTTGACACTTGGAAATAATATGAGTTTGGACGAAGGTTGCAGAGGAGACGGGGTCACCCAGCACCCTCAAATAACTGTCTCCTTTGAAGAGGCACAGAGTCAAAACAGCCAGCGACTTGGGAACAGCTCATCCACGTCCCTCCTTACCACAACAAAAGGACTGAATAATGGAAATAATAAACATAGTGGAGGACTAAGTAACTTTCTCCAAGTGCCCCAACCAGACTTGTCGAAATTGAGTGTGATGCCGTGCCATGAATGCACTCATTAATAATCTTTCCCAAAGTGTCATCGGCCCACTTTGGTTATGCTATGCATACGCAACCACCTTTATTATTAGCATCTTACTATATACGTCTATACGATCTACGTGCGGATTTTACCTACGCATCTCATCTCAGAATTCTATACGGTAGAGAATACCTTCCACGTTCGTTTTTTTTGCAGCTGCCCTTTCCTTTACGGAGTTTTGTCTGACGCTCATCTTTTCTTAGTGGAAACCTTTCCAAGAATTCTAAATTCTTCCGTTTCACACTTTCATGCAGCAACACGGAAGAAGAAGAGAAACTGAAACTATCTAGTATGATCAACAACAGACAAGCTGGAAAGAAGGCTATGTTATTGTGCACACAAACAAGAGCAAATATGTACATTACAATATCGCTTGGAGATCTTCTCATCTAAATTTTCCCATGAAAGGACACCCTCGACCACCATGGACATTCAGGCAACAAACTAAACTCCTACTATACGTACGTAAATAAGTAATGGAAAAGCAGTACCTTGGCGTGGCCAACTGATCCCATTTGCTGTACTTTTCCGGTTCAATCTCATGGACACGGAGCGAGCGTTGTTTTGTTATGTAGATTAATGCTTCTGTTTTATGACATAACATGTACATTTGTATAGTATTTATATTTATCTAACTTACTCCTCCAATTTATATATAACGCTGTAAGCTCCAACCATGTGCGCATAAGTTTTTTTTGTATCATTAAACAATCAAAATATTTACATAGATAAAAAAAGCTACATACCTTTGAGTATTGAGCAATAATGTACTTGAGGATCTTCATTGGAGCCACGTCCAGCATGGGTTGGATGGATTCCAAGTCATCAGTCCGGAGCAATATCATCTTTTTGCGGTACATTAGAGAAGGAGGAAGATGGTGATAACATAAAAAAGAAAAATATCATCATCATCATAATAATGAAGTGGCATATTCATTTAATATTTATGAGCTAGTTTATAACTGGCTAGAGGAGTGATAATAATAATACTTATATATTGATATCATTGTGTAAAGTAAGTTAAGGAAAAGGCGAGATAACATTTTTTTCATACCTTCAAAGCCTGTTTAGCCTTGTCTTTCATCTCTTCCGTGCTCCCTTTAGACATGTACAGCTGTATTTACATTAAATGTTTGTATCCATAAGGCAGTCCGTTTATATTCAAAAGTAGTTCATTAAATCGTAGCACCGTCCCGTTAAGTAGCGTCATGGGAGAGAAAGCAGAAGAAAAAAAAACAAGTTATGTAAGCTAGCGTAGGTTAAAAAGTAAATTATGTAAAGGAAAATGGATACTACTTGAGTAATAAATTGAACTATTGACGTAATCTCTCTCTCGAAAAGAAAAGTTTTACAACGGTTATTTTAAACTCAAGAAATGCATATCTATCTTCCATTTCTAATTATCATCATGATCATCATTTGCATATCATATTGCAGCCAAGAAAGAAGCATAAATGCCATGCAAAGGGAAAGCAAATAATTTATCATCAATATTTTACAGACATTTACATGTGCCCATGTGTATTTTGCGTATGCAAATAATATGATGCTTCCCATAATTTCTTTTCTATATCTGCTAAAGGAGCTCCTAATAGCGCCAGCAAATACCAATATTTCAATTTTTATTTTAGCCCATAATGTTTTGCTTCACTCACGTCCAGAATTCGCTGCAACAGACCTTCACTCGTAATCGTTTTGGCATGCTCTACCGAATGACGGCCGATGTGTCTATTGAATTTTTTTTAAAAAGAAAAGTACAACGTCATTTCATGTCTCAACTTAAGTGAAGAAAAAGAAGAGTTTCCTAAAGTTTAGCTTGTCCATGTGCTCGCTGCCTGTCTCAAACTCACAACACTAAATTATCTACTTGGAGTTTGGAGTTTTTTGGCAAGCATGCTCATCAAACAAGCTACTTATACTTTACGATTTTAGGCATGTACGTAAGTAATTTTATATTTAGTCAGTTTTGCTTTGTTGATTACCCCAAAGCCCAAGCTGCAGCGGCTCCGACATGCGTCTGAAATTCTTCTTCGAGTGCCATTGACAATGCATCCACTCCCTAGACATTACGTTATTCGCATGAATGCATGGAAGTTTTACATACGTCATGGCTTTTTTTCAGTTACCTTGCTGTAAATCACAGACAATCCTAACGCAGGGGTATGACCAGCAATAAAACCCAGCGCTAGAATAGCTGGAAGTCGGTTCTCCCCTTTGTTTTTAATGACAGAGTTGACGAGAACCTAGCATAAAGCGTAATCTCATTAAAATAAGAAACTGTTATTGCTATAAAAACTTTAGCTAATATAATTCATGAGCTTTCTCTTGGTGTCTCAAGTTACCCCCAAACCACCAGCTTCCACAACCATTTGAGCTAGTTCCGGAGAATGCTTTACGATCTCCTTTACCAATGAACAAGCCGCTTTTCTACGTGATGTGATGGTTTTTATTGCATGGAAGAAAAAATGTGGTTCTTGTGCATATTATCATCGTCAGTTAAATTATTAGAGGGATTACTTTCCACCAACTGCCTAGGTGAAATATATCCATGTTTTTAAATGTAAACTTAATTTACCTAATGTACTCATCAGTATGCCCCGCGTGTTCTAGAACAAGAGGAAATATTTCCGCTTCCATAACCGTCTCCGCCATGTAGAGCGAGTGCTTTGCGATGGCTGCCAAGGCATAAAGTGCCTGTCGCTGCAATTTGCATGAAAAGCCAATTTTCATTCCCATTTTTATGGCACCACTTGATTCAAATGATAATAATATTTTTCAGAGAGGAATATAAATTCCTTCCAACTCCAACCACTTTGTTTGTACCTTAAGTCTTGTATCCAAATTGCTCGTGGCTCGGACCAGGTGAGGAATAGCCCCCGCATCTATTACTGACTGAGCAGTGTCTTCAGAATGTTTCGCAATATCTGCCAAAGCACTCGTTGAAACGACTCGAACATTGACTTCTGGCTCTTGAAGGCATAGCACAAGCAAGGGTACGCAGCCTATTATTGAAATCAAAGAAATTAGGTCAAATGTTGGAGTCATAATAATAGGTTGTGTCAATTCATTTTGGACCGTTACCTGAGCCCACAACAGCGAGTGCAAGAGTTAAATCTTGCCTGGCAATGTAGCCGAGAACGAAGGCAGCTGCTTCTTTTACGGCAGCATCAAATTCCTCCATGCACCCCAAAATGAGTTCCAGTCCTCCCATTTCCACAACGGACCTGGCCAATGCCGCATTATGCTTGACGATGGAGCGGAGTGAATTGAGCGAGGCTCGTTTGAGGTAGCGCTGTCATGTCACGCAGAAAGGAAAATGGTATGAGAAAAATGTTAGATAAGTGGGCTAATGGAAATGGATTTATATCTAAGAAAAATGCAGTAATGAATTTTATGATTGTGCTGACAATCTTGACATACATTTGGTCTTTCAATGTTAACATAAACCAGGGTCCGGAGCACGTCTTCTTTGTCCAATAACTCGGCAATTTCTGCAGAGTGAGAGGCCAACTTTCCCACGGCTATTGCTGCATTTTGCTGGATGGATAAGGAGACGTCGGTCAGGAGTCCTTTGAGAATGTAGATGACATTTTCTTGCATGAGCTGCTCCACGCATTCTGGTCGGCCGGCTAAATCAGCAATTTCTTGGGCAAATGAAGACCTCGCAGTTTGATATTTTTGGAACACTAAAATCCGTAAGTATTTTTCGTTATGCATGTTTTATGGCAAACAATGTAACAGACTAAGGTTTGTTTGACTACGTATGAGTTTTACCTGCTACCACTGTTCGAGGGCCACCCATTTTTGGAATGCAACTTTGAGTTACAAGAAATTATTGCTAAACTCGAATATATACTAGTTAACTGTTTAAAACTCACGATATGTGAAGTGTGATTGTTATGTAAAAATACAATAATTATTTAAACTGATCCTCAATAGAGCATAACCGTGTTGGAAATTTTAATTGCTGGACTTGTTGGAAACTGGCATTTTCATTCGAAAAATGGTCATGTCAAGTTCAACCATGTAGCCATGGTTGGTTATGATACTAAGAAAATGATACGTTGCCGTTAAAAGCTGGAACCCGATGCAACAGCACAGAGACATTTATGGGTGTTACTTCAAAATTGGACATTATTTGAAACGTCTAATGTTTTATTTGATAATTTCGGTTGACGTTAGATAGTTTTTATTTTACAAGTTGCATGAATTCACAAATTAACACTCATTATGCATAGTTTAAAATTGACATCACAAATGACTATTCACACGTAAAATACAATTTTACAATATGATCTCGATCCCTAATCTAATTGCGGTGTGTTATGCGATAAAATTAAGTATTCAGAATGTCCTAGTTGGACGTGCATTTGATTAAAACCACCATTTGATTCACATGTAACCTTTCACAGTTAACTTTTTAGTTTAAACATCATTGCTGTTGGCTATCCATTCAGCTGCAGATTTGATTTCCCTGAATTTCGCTCGTCGCAAAAAGTTCTGGATTAACCTGTATTGCAGCTCTGTAGATCCATTGCACAACGCCTTTGTGGTTAACGTCACAAGCCACTGCATTATCTAATCAAGGACACAAGACATGAAAATATAAATTGCAAACAAACGAGATTTTACTTTAGTAGGAAAAATTTGTGGGAAAAAAGATTTACTTCATCATCATCCGGTGATTTTGTTCGGGTCAGCCAATTTGTTGGTGCCCAAAGATGAAGGTGACAAATGAAGGCAGCCTCTTGCCCACTTAACCTCTGCAAATGAAATGACATAATATATAAGCAAAACATACAACAGAAGGCTATCTTCGAGCTCATAAACGGTGAGACTGATAACAATATTTCACCTCAGTTGCATTCCTCTTCAACAGAGCACTAACTACATTCCTGACGGTAACTGAAACATCCCCCGTAATTGGTTGTAAATCCCCTTCCGTATAATTTCTACTATCCAGTGGTTTCCCCAAAGACTGATTTTTATAGAATGGATTAGCATCCCCAAATATTTCATACGCCATCGCTCCTACGCTCCAAACATCAGATTTTTCATAGCTAATCGACTTCCAGGTTCCAGGTACTGCAGTTGAAACTTCAGGCGCCATTAGTGCTGCATTTCCACCCCGTTCGGTGTCATAACTTCTAAATGCTAGTTTCAAAACATTAGATCTGTCAGCCAGACAGCAGCCAAAATCAGTAAGTACAATGCGCGGAGACTCCTCGCCTTCACTAAGGTCCACCAAAACGTTGTCCGTTTTCAGGTCTCTGTTAAAATTTAAAAAATTATTTAGCGAAAAAGTCGTGCGTAATTTGGTTTGTATTCAAGATTAAAGTACCGGTGTGCGATTCCGTTCCTCTCCAAATGTGCAACAGCATCCAAAAGCTGGGTAAAAATGAGAAGTCTAGCTCTAAAATTCAACTGTTCCCTTCTAGAGTTCAAGAATTCGGAGAGATTGCACTCGTATCTGAAATGCATTTAATTTTAATTTTATACAATTAACAACACTACAGTGATTGTCGATAGCAATAAAGTCGAGTTGTACCTTTTCATAACCAGAAACAAGCTCATATTGCGCCCCAATCCGTCAACCGGGTTCAGTCTTCTTGGTAATGCAGATGGATACTTTTCAATACCGCCAGGTAAAGTAGGAATTTGATCGACGAACGCGTGAGTTATCTCAATAATGTTATCATGAGGTGGGCACCGTTTCACAGTGTCGAATATTCTACACACCAAGAACAAAAATAATAGCGTTAAACACTTTGGCCAGCAAATTCCAATTCTTATTCAGATACCTTTTTGTTCAATCAACTTACCCCCGATCTAAGTCATTTATGTTATTCAAACTAACATGCCTTGCAGGGACTATTTCACGAACCATAGCTCTGAAGATTGTCGAAGCATTAGACTCAATATCATAATTAAACAACATTTTAACAGCCAACGGCTCACTGTTGGCATTTTCACTTGGATTGTTTGCCCACTCTGCTGAATAAACTGCCGCGTTACATCCTTGTTGTATCAAATTTCCAAACTTGAGATCCTTCACTGAAACTGTGCCTTCTGGGACGATTATTTCAGATACCCTAGCTTTCTGTTTCTTTATCATTGACTCCTGAAACAAACAAAGTTATCATATAGTAAGAATGAAGCTCGTTATATGAAAAACGGTAAATTCAATCTGGAAAAAGTTTAACGCACTCTAATCTCCCAGCATAGATTGTCGAATTCACTTTCTTGTGTTAACATTCCTCCCGTTCCCGCAGCCAGAGAGACGCCAACCAATGCAAAAAATGGTCTCGAGTCGCCATACATTAGCCGCTGTGCCGTTTGCTTCGCAATCTGCTCATTGGTGGTAACTCGACTCAGGATATTATTCACAAATATCTTCCTCACTTCTTGGCCCACCCACTGAAGAGTTGAAGCCGGAGAATTTGGTCGAATAGCAGTTCCATTTCCTCGTGCAATTGACGAGGTCAGTTCGGGCATAGACAGTGACGGTGAAGGAGCATTTCTCTTTGCACTTCCTCCACTGATTGCTTTTCCTCTCGGATTTAGCTCAATCTTTAAAAACCTCCAATCCTTCTGACCGTTGTTGTTGATAACCCGATGATAACCAAAAAGTTGGTACTCCTTAAGTAGGGCTCGACCCTGACAGATGAGCCTCCGAAGGAAGGACATTTCCTTCCGCGTTCGTCTCCCTGGTTGTTTTGCAGCTGAAAGTAATTTTAGCATGTCGCTACCCCCACTTCACATCCTCGTTGGACTCGATCTGGGTCAGGGGGACACGTGAACACTGGTTAGTTTTCCCAATTAGTCAGCAGTACAACCTAAATAACAAAACAATCAACAGCAACATTAGCCTAAACCTTTTTAGTTAGCGTCAACAAATATCTTGAAGAAAATGTGACGCCAATGCAAATAAACACAAAAAATCTAGATACAACTTCTAAGTAGGATGGCGTAATTGGTTTTTAACGATGTTTCATACTATCTACTAAAATGTAACCACAAGAATAAAAGAAACCGCAACTGCGATTAAAAATATCAAGGTTATATATATACAACATCACCAGCTCGTTCCACTTCTGAAGACAACTCGATTCGAAGAAAATGCATTTCACCATGAAAATATGTACTAATCAACAATGTAATGCCTAATACCACCCAAAATCCCGCTGCTGTCGACTATCAAAGTAAATAAATTCAACTTTGTCGGTGGCTTACCTATTTTTTTCGACCTCCCACGAAGAAATTTTCAATTTGAGTTTGAGGATAAACTTTAAAATGACATTCAAATGAAAGAGAACGAAGAATGAAGTAAAGGTGACCTTCGCCAGCTGATAATTTAGAGGATACCTCCCAGAGCGAAAGGAAGTAAGCAGATGCACACAGTTTATTTACCAACAAATGGGGAATCTTGCAACTCATAAAAAGACCATCCATGTAAAATGCATTTCTATAGTATGCAATGGAATTCAATCCAAACTCAACATTTTTAACAGTTTTTTCAATCTTTATTTCAAAACGTCCGGTGGGTGGTCACAAAAAACTTTACAAATTAATTAAACATTTGATAACCAGGATTGAAATCGTAGTAAATTATTTCATTGATTGAACATAATATAATATTATCATGAATGACGATCTCAAATGACTAGACCGTTGTTTGTAATAAATGCATACAAATTTACAAATGAATGCACTCATCAAGAAGTCAATATCAGGGATACAGATAACATAAGACTAATAATTAGTAGTAAATAACAAATTATGCTATCCTTACGAGCATTAAAACTGGCTGTTGCTTATTTTTGAAACAAGGATGTTAAATATTATATTAATTAATGTCATTTTAATAAAATGATCCCAAATCACCAGTATATAATAAATTATCTCTTCTAACGAATTTAAATCCACACGCTTTAACAAAACGAACCAAAACCGAGATCTTCCTATAGTTTACAGATTACGTATTTCATCCACATATTTCAAGTTTGTCTTTGTTTCCGCAGCCCGATAATTACAGATAGGAAGGGCACGAGACGAGATTTTGTGTACTTAATTACAGTTATGTATAGTTGAATTGTAGATAGTGTGAGTTTTATAAGTGTCATGTGACGTGAATTAACAAAATTGATTATTAGATTCTTAGCTTTTTATGAAAACTGTAAGTTGTATTCAACCTGGGTACTTTTTTAATGCACCTGTGTTACTTTTAGCTTATCACTAAATGCTAATCCAGCAAACCATCATCACAGGAATGGAAAACTTTATTCTCATTTTTACTTGCAGATACCTGTCTAACTTCACCCTGGCTGGCTGGTTCATTTGCTTTCTATACTCCTAACCTTAAAATCTATTACCTGAAATTTTCAGTTATTGTATAGAAAAGATATTACCAGACTCAAATAACATAATGCGTAGTTTAAGCAAGTTGAAGTAGATAAATTGACCAAGGGTAGGAAAAATATTAAATAAGGGGTCTGTCTACCTACTTAAATGGTTCACAATACTTGAATTATAATAGCAGTTTCACATGTACTTGGTTAGTTACATGACATGCTTGAGTATGAGTACAGATTACGATTCTGAATAAATAACTTAAAAGTATAATAATAATTAATTAATTAATTATAATGGCACTAACTGTGCGTGTACAGTATATGCTAAGCGTCCATTATTTAACGGGAAACTCCGGCCAGTAGTTTATGTGGTAGCGGTGAGTAGAACCTTCAAATAATCTATCCAACCAGTTTGGAAGATTGTCCAGCAAATGGCTTGTGAATAAAACGCCGACATTGTCTTGTGCTTGACCATTTTGCTGAAATTATAATGATAACATTAACGTCAGAAAACAGTGATTTGGTTGAGCTTAAAGCGAAGGAGCACTTACATTAGCACGTTCTCCTCCTCTTTCAACATCAGAACATTCATCACTACTATTTTCAGAGTCAAATCCTAAAAATCCACCGTTTCTATATCCGGAGCCAGCTCTTCTCTGTATTCCAAGGAAAAACTTGCTTATCAATATAGTCAAACTGAGTGATTCCTAGAATTATAGTTTTTGAAAGCTTACCCGTGGAGCACCAGCGGTTGGAAGAGTTGCATGGAATACACAAAAGTATTTTCTATGTCCATTAAGAGACAGAACTGTTCCCACACAATTCCTTGGATTAATGTTTAAATTCCTTGGCTCAGCGAGACTAAGCAACAGTAGCTGTTTGTACCAACTCAGCCCACCACCTCGATCAACATGCATATATCCAAATTGCAACGATTTATTCCTGTAAATTAATACACCCATTCACTTGTAGTTTATGCCTTTTCGAGACAAATTAATTTTAAACATGATGCAAACTAGAATCATACTTTCTATACGGCCAAACACATCTTTGAAACTTTGGCAAGAGTTCAGATTTCGTTTCGGAATCCAAAAGCAGGACAACCGTTCGACATCCCGGCTTAATCAAACGGACCAAGCCGTTATAAGTTTCACCTCGCATTTCATGAATTCTGCACTCGGGGTTATGAGTAATGGATGACACTGCGGAATTTGGCCGAGTAGTATTTTGAGTGGTTGGGCGAGTGGCTGCTGGACGCTCCCCTTTGAGCGTCTGCGTTGGCTTTGGCAAGTATACTTTCCTCCTCTAGTCTCCTAAACATGGATCATTGGAGTTTAGGTGATATTGGAAACATAACGGAAACAATAAGTTTAGCTAATATTTGAATAAACGCATACACCAAATACGCCATGATGAATCCACCAGCAACAATAAATAAAACGGTGGCTACAAGGGATGTTGCTTGAATGACCATTTCTCTAGTGATTTGACCCCTCAAAAAGTCCATTGTTAAAGAGATCTTGCGAAGAACTTTTGAAAAAATGCTACGAGCATGCTCATCCGTCAGCTCCTTTATTTCCACGTGATAAGCTAATGGACTCCTATCAGTCATTAAACGGTAGAGGACATTGTCGAGACGTTGAACTGAAGAGTTTGAACCGTCCCAGCCACCTTCCATCCATTCGTAAGACAGTCGCTTTTTATCTTGTCTCCAGATTATCAAAAGGTTGGAATCCTTGATGTTTCCTTTTGAAAAATATCAACAAGAAATATAACGTCATATTGCAAAATCAAACTATTTCATTCGCGAGTTTTAACCATTCCAACCTGAGGATAGAGCAGAAATGAAATCCCGCTGCTTGTCTTCGTACACATAAGCAAATTTAACTCGTGATGGTAAACTTGGTCGAGTAGCATACTGTCTTAATTGCTCAACTTTCTCTTCATCGTGCAATCTGGTGGCGTCACGGGTTAAGAAAACAACGCAAAGTCGGCGTCTATACACTGATGATTCTGTTGGGCAAATTGTGTCCATGATAGACTGCAAGAAAAAGTTAAACAATTTTATCCTATAGCCCATATTCCAACTTTCATAACATCAATTCTGTTCTAATAAAGTAATTAAGTTTTTACCTGAGAAGATAGTCTTGGAAGATTCAAAAACTTGTTATTTTCGACAAGGTCCTTCATAAGTTTATGTGGAATATCTGCCATACTGAGAGATGCTACAGGTTTAGAATATTCCTTGAAGACGAGAATACTGTCTAATCCTTTTGGAACTCCAAATCGACGAACCAACTCTGGAGATTCGTCAGTTCTAATAATGCTGTGATGCAAACAGTAACAAATCATTAATTTCTAGGTTCAGTAATAAGGCATCAATTGGAGGCTGGAGGTGAATCGGAATCATGGATAACTTTGATTACTAACCCAAATGCTGCTCTCTCTCGATACTGGAAAGCCAATAACAAGTAACGTAATCTGATGAGAGGAGTTGAGCCAAATATAATCACTCGGATTCTATTATCCCACCACGAGTTAAGAAATATGTCTACATTTGTTTGGTCCAGATGAGTAATTAAATCATATGGTAGTTTTGAACGAATAAAACCTATCAATCAAAACAACAGAATAATAAAATTATTTAACACTTGATCAAATTCACAAATTACTGAATAATAATAATAATGTAATGGCAATGGCATACCTATAACTTTACTGGCACTTATAACAGTTTCTCGATAGTGGTAAGGATGGGAGTCGATAACCAAAACAACTGCTGGCACAGCAGATATCCCCATTCTTCTAGCGACAACTCTTTCACGCTCAGCGTGAACGCAGGCTACATCCATCTGCAATTGTCATCATACATATTAGTTTACATTTAAAAAAATTGCATTCGTTCCTTCATCCTTAAAATCAGACTCACTCCAACATTTGACAACTCTTCAGAAATACTGCGCCATGTGGGTGCAGCTCGCGCACATCCCGTACACCAATCCCCGTAAAACAACAAGAGTTGCGGAACAATGTTGGACCGTGGCAGTACATTTTGGTCAAAAGTTCTGTAAAATAGTATTCATTGTATCCAATTTTAATTATCGCAACTCCATAACTCTATAATTTCACGAGCAAGCATAATATCTTGACATTCTACTCACTTGGAAGTGATACTTTGTTTGTGCAAATATGAAATCCCATCCGCAAATGGGAAATGAAAGGAGCCTCCCGTCGTAAATGTCAATATCTCATCGATTGGGTCAAACTTGTGGAAATTATTGTAATCCGTTCTTGGATTGAGGTTTGGAGAGTCTTCCGTGATCCCATGTTGGTCATACAATCTCCTCCTTTCCGGGTCTGACAGTAGCTATTCCAAAGCAGAATCAAAACCAGAATTAAAATACATCTAATAAACGGAGGCTAACTTCCTAAACTGAACCCCATTTTGAGCCATTTTCCTTTACCTCATATGCAGACTTGATGAGAACAAACTTATCTTCAGCCTCCACCTCCTTATTCTTATCAGGATGCCAAAGGACGACGAGCTGTTTGTACGCCTTCCTTATCTCCTGCGGACTGGCTGATCTTGTGACACCAAGAACATCATACGGATTGTAAGATCCTGAAGCCGTTGTGACCCCATACGCCGAGCTCACCAAAACAGATACCAAGATAATGGTTAGCGTTATCAAAAACACTGATTTCCGACTCAGTGTCGTTCTCTTGCTCATCTTCATTTCCACCTATGGCGAGGCTCAACGTTGGAACAGAAAGGAACTACTGGGAGGGCGACTTTGGAGTTCCAGTTCCACTGGATTATTCATGACAAACCAGACTTTGAAAATGGTCACGTCTTACGCTCACACATTTTCCTTGATTATCGATAACTACTGATGATGATCCCAACTCAAAATTCGACAATAAAAAATTGAAAAGTAGGTCTCAGATTGAGATTTATCATTTCGCCTGGAAGAACCACAAGTAAGTTGTTATGTATACATACACATTCAATATATCCCGATCCTGAATAAAGCATGTTCTGGTTACGGACGGATGTGTATATACGCATGCATATGCTCGGACTATTGTGTGTGGTCTCCTAAAGGTAGAAAATTCTAAAAGAAAGGATAAAAATGTACTTTAAAGAGTCCGATCTCAGATTGTAGGGCTCGGTATTGGTTTGTATGCCATGAATATAATGCATATATAACTACAATCTACAGCTCTTATGGTTTTGGAGCTACAGAATGAATGTTCATAGTAGTGATAGTAGTTTCTTGGAAAGTATAATATACTTTTGGGAAATGGGTTATAATATGGAAGCCCGAGTGAGAAAACTTTTTGAACAGATTTGTTCAAGTTGAAGTGTGAGTCAGTATGGATGTTCAATATAGTAGTTACGCATAGTATAATCTAGATATATGGAACGCTAGAAAGGTACGTCGGAAGGAAAAGTCGGAACGAGTCGTGACGAAATATACTTACACTTTTCTAATATTACAGTACTACTGCAGAGTTTATAGATTACATTGCAGTGGTTGGCCTAAAAGATTCTCATATCAATATATCCATCCTGACATGACTCATGAACCTTTGTTCCTTTTTGTAATAATTATTGGAAAAGGGAATATGATAATTTCAACAGTAAGTCAATTTGGTTCAACTGGTATTGATTGTGTTCCTTTAAATAAAGAAGTAACGGTTGGTATATGATGTCCCTGATCCAAGTGCTATTTCCATGTAATTTCATGCCCATTTCTTACGAGTGCAGTCTGAAAAAGTTCGAAGGGGTTAAAAGAAACATTATTTTATGAACCCTGTTCTAGCCTTAAATTGCATGCTAGTAAGATAAGCTTATCCGTCCTCACTCATCAAGAACGCCAAGTCATTAGTTAATCTGCAGGTTTTAAAACAATAATTGGTTTAATTCGACTACAGCCCGTCAAGTTACTAGTTACGATGTTACCTCATTTAATTGATTTTAATGTACATCGCAAAGTCAGTTACAAAGTACATGATAGTAATGAGACTTAATTATAATTGACTTGCACAATGCCATTGATTAAGTACAAACATAACTAAATGATATGCATGTCAATTTATCCAATATTTTGACAGTTCACGCAAAAATAAAACACACACATGCATCAGTCAAGCCAATTCATGCGGCAGGCGTACCATCATGTTGTATAGATCGCGTTTTCCACGCACATATATGAATACATCATCTCTTAATTGACCAAACGCTTTGCAAAGTGTGGTCATGCCTCATGATTTCTTCAATAAACAATTTTACCACGCTTATAATAATTACATTTGTACGCATGAGATACTTCTATTTAATTTGGCAAAGATTTGGTTAGATGAAGATGAAATGCAGACGGAAGGAAGGAAGTCAATCAAGACATAATGTTTTGGCTACTATTAAAATGTAAGTAATGCTGATGGTGTCCATAATAATCTACATCCTATATGAGTGTCAAGGTCAAGGTAATGGTGAGGATGTAGTTTTTTTAGTCAATTCACTCAAATGCGCAGATGTGGAATTGGATAAAAGACTGCTTTGCCGCTGCTCCTGTCGTTATCTTAAAGAGTTGTGCAGAAAAATCTTTATGACAGAATAAATTTGCAGATGGAAGGTGTGATATATATTGACTTATCGGTAACGGTCTAATAAATTAGACTGCAACTGTTTTAAAACATTCTTAAACATAACTAACATTATTTGGCTGAAAATTTCGCAGAGATGTATCCTCTTAGACTACCGTTTCAATCAGTGATGAAAGGTGTAATAGTTCTTATCCTGACAACTAGCTATAGATTACTACCTTCCATGATCTCAAAATACGTAACTTTGGATAAAATGATGGTGCTAAATTCTCCTGCAAAAGAATACGACTTCATTGTGGGTACGTTTTGAAAACTTGCATCTTTCAAAATCATCTTGTTTGTACAACGTTTGGTTGTTATAAAGTTGGAGCAGGTTCAGCGGGTGCTTTGCTGGCCAACCGGCTCTCTAAATATTATACAGTGCTGCTTATAGAGGCTGGGGGTACTCCATTTCCCCTGCAAAGTGTTCCAGTCTTTGCACCGCTAATGCTCGACAATAAAGACTTGACCTGGAGGTATTTCACAGTGCCCCAAAAATACAGCTGCCTCGGTCTTGTTAACAAGGTGCTCTACTTTTTCTTTAATACCATACCATACCAAATCATTCAATTTCTATTTCTGAGAAAACTGATCCTGTCTTTTTAGACTAGCTATTGGCCAAGAGGTAGAGGACTAGGTGGGACCAGTTTACTCAACTTTCTCGCTTGGATAAGAGGTCATCCTAGAGATTATGACAATTGGGCTGAAATAACAGGCGACAAGAGATGGAGTTATGAATCCTTATTGCCGTATTTTAAGAGGACAGAAAATTACTTGGGAAAAGGCAGTGGTATCTGATATGTCATAGTTAAAGTCACAGCTAGTTTATAAAATATTTAAGATACAACTACAGAACTAGCTATTGTTGCACAGATAGATATCACGGACACAGTGGAGAAATTCCAATATCAACAGCCAGAGACAGAGACAAAACTCTTGTGAACGTTTTTTTGGAAGCTGCCAAAGAACTCGACTACCCCATAACCGATTTAAACGCACCTTTGATGAAGGTACTTTCTTAATTGACAGGTATTTATTTACAGCGTTTTATGGTGTACTATATTTATAAATATTCTTTTACGTAGGATTCAATGAACATTGCTTCAACTCTCGTCTTGGCCAACGAGTCAGTTCTTACCATGCCTTTTTGAGACCTATTGAACAAAGAGAAAGGACAGGCTTACAATTCAAAAATTTTCGACTGTGACAAAGGTTTTACATGCATCAAACGGAAGTGGTTCTTCCATCAGCTTACAAACTTTATCCGAAGAAACGAAATCTGTAACTTGAAGCAGCCTACTGTTTCTTTATCTTAATAGGTTTTGATTGATAACCAAAACAATGCTTATGGGGTACAATATGAACACAAGGGTCATCTACACAAAGTTAGAGCTTTAAGGGAAGTAATTTTATCAGCTGGAGCAATCGGTTCCCCCATGATACTTTTACATTCCGGAATAGGTCCATCAGAGCACTTGCAGCAAGTTGGGGTAACATGATACTAACAATAAAATTATTAAAATTATTAAATTCTAGCTAAATTTGGACTGCTATTATAGATTAAACCCCGAGTAAACTTGGCAGGGGTAGGTAAAAATCTCCTCGACCATGTTTCAGCACTAGTTGGACCTTTCACAATAACAAACGAGTCTTTCAGCCAACAGCATTTCACTTTTGTTCCAGCTCGTGACTCTCGTCCCAGCAACGTCATTCAATATTTAGCAAGTGGTGACGGTCCCTTAGCTCAATCCGGAAGTATGGCATCAGGCTTCATTCTCTCAAATAAATCCTTCTATACCGCAAACCAATGGCCAGACATCCAACTGCTGCTTCTAGGCATTCCACAAGATGACGAGGGACTGCTAACCCTTTCCAAAGCTTTTAATATAGACGCCGCTACTGTAAAGCAATACTATGGCCCAACGGTAAACCGGATTCTTTCAGTATTATGACCATCGTCTCTAGACCAAAGTCCAGGGGGCAAATTAAGCTTGCCAGCAACAATCCCTTCGATCCACCCCTGATTGATCCAAACTATTATGATCATCCGGATGATATGAACCTTGTTTTAAAAGGTATACGTAAAGCATTGCAGCTTGTGGAGGAGACCAATGCATTTTCAAAGATTGGCGCAAAGCTGCAAACAAACCATTCATTTCCAGGCTGTGAAAAACTCCGCTTCAAAAGTGATGAGTATTGGGAGTGTTTCGCAAGACATTTAACAATCACTGTCTTCCATCCTTCGGGGACATGTGCCATGGGAAAACTAACGAATCCAGAGACCGTTGTTGATTCTTCGCTGAGAGTGAAAGGAGTGCGAGGACTACGGGTTGTGGATGCCTCAATAATGCCACAAATAGTCAGCAGCAATATCAACCCGGCATGCACAGTTATTGGAGAGAGGGGAGCATACATTATTTTGAATGAGCAATTTCATAATAAATAAAACGACTGATTTTATTCTTTAATTGTTTTTTTTCTCTCTCTTTTTATATCGACTTTGGTAAAAATATATTTCAAACGTAACTTGTGATGCTTACATCATGCGCAAATGCAATTAGGAAACATCATGATTGAGAAAGAAAATGTTTTCATGAGCATCCTCATAAAAAATACAACCTGCTAGATTTTCCCCTTAATATGATGCACGATGAGAAAACATAAAAGAACATTGATTAACATGTGCACAATTAAATGAACAAAAGGTTTCATTTCACTATGTAATTTATTTACAGGATCACCTCATCTCCTCATTCTTGTTCATAAACATTGAACATTTATTTGTTTGTGAAACCCTATAAAATAATTAGTGAAAGTAATAATAATTGCGTAATCTCTATCAAAGTTGATTCATAGTTTTGCTATCTTTACTTACAATCTCATCATGCAATAAGGATGCTTATAAAACTCATTGTCAAAACAGCACTGTCTCGCTTACAGGTAAAAAGTCATTAATTGGAAGCATTTGTTGTGACTTAATTAGCCGGTGGTTTATGCGTGTTGCAAGCGTGACAAAAAAAAAGTTGACATCAATCAGATGACGCCGAAGGTAGCTTCGACCAGATTGACTAGTAGTGATGACTCTATGGAGAAAGTATAAAGAAAGGAAACTGCTACTCAACTCGAGTGTCGTGATTGTGATGGGCTGATGATGATTTACGTAATTTCCATGAAATCAGCATACACTCTGGTTTTCTCGCTAAAATGTTGGAAACAAACACAAAAGGAGAGGGTCCTTCCTACGGCTTCTCCCTCTATTCTCTTCTAGGTCAGGCTAGGAGAATTTTGGGAAACATGCAGCCAACATATATATATATCCTTATTCTAATCAAGTTGAAGTCGAGAGAATAAGAGGCAACCTGTCAAAATCTACCTGCTATTCGGAAACCACGGTGAACGTACATGTCTCGACGATCCCTTCTTTCATTCAACAATAGCGTGGGTTTACTTTAGCATGACTCACCTGTGCTGCTTCGTTACGTTTAGAGTTTGCGGTTCATGTGATAGTTTTGAACATTATGGTCTTTTCAGCCATTATATAGATAAACAGCTTGTGTCTGTTGAGCATAAATGCACGCCTCTTTCACTTGCAAAGTTATGAAGAAAACACAAGTTATGAATGTTCACTTTATCCAAACACGTATCATGATGATGATGATGATGAAAGAGTCAAGTCAAGTCAGCAGAGAGAAACCTGAACAAAGCTGATTATGTACCTATACTTATTCCGTCGTGTTTTTGTCTACAACCTGCAATGGTGAAAGACTGGAGGAAAGTAAAAAAGGAACACTTCTTTCATTTACATTCATTTCACTGCTTCACCAGCTACAGATTCCAAATAAAAATACGCTTGCGCTCCATTCCTCTTTATTCCCGTGGATGCATGCTGTTTGCATGATTTCTTTCACTCTTTTAAACACCATGATCATCAGATCACCACGAGGAAATTTTTATTCAAATATCCTTAAACACTTCAACCCCTCATTTCAGTTGGGGTTCATCTTTTGAAAAAATGTCGCGGTATTCAATTAGTGGCTTGCTAAGCAATGATGATAGGGTCATTGCAAATGTTGGAAGTGGAGGTGGTGGTGACGACCAGAAGAAACAGGAGCCAGGCTCTTCCTCTACGACCTCCTCGTCTTGCCCACAACTCCGACGTCTTCAGTGTCACACTATCCTCACCATTCTCACCATCACCACCAGATTTTCAATTATGTGACTCAAGATGCCTTAGAGCAAGTGTCAAGTAATGGAGTGTAGGTCATAGTGCAACAGCGCCTGGAGATAGTGACAAGAACTCATCTCCCTCAACCCCACAGCGACCTCCTTCTCCTCTCCAATATCAGAGCCAACTGGCTGCTCTTCACCCTCAGCAATCGGGTGTGATTCTCTCCTCTCACTTGTCTTCTGCAGAGTCCATCAAATATGGTAAGTTAATAATCAAAATCTAATAAAAATTATGGCTTTAGAAATTTCATTAGTGTGCCAAAGCTAATTAAAGTGATTGCTCTCTCGGGTTGGCTCTGGCTTTCGCCCATATATCATCGCCCATTCACATTTTATCACGCACTGCAATAAGTGTCAGTTACTATTATACATTCAACATTAGGCTTTCCAAGATTGGATTTATTGTTTGCGTTTGCTATTGCAGAATACAATGATAATTCATATAAATACACCTAATTTTGGTAGATATCCAATGTCGCTGTAATAAGATTGGATTAAATTGAATTTGTTTACGCGCACTCAACATGGTAAATCTTATTTGACCGGAGTGCGTATTTGCGTATGGCCTGTGGGATGAGCACCCTTTCGTTTAAAGAAATGGTTATTCCTTCACTCATATTGAAATTACGTTGCTGTCATTTTTTACTGCATATTCTTTTGACTTGGATAATAATATAATGAGATAGCAATATGCACTGCATTCAGAATTCTGGTTTGGAGGTGTATGCTGTTTCTACATATTAGAAATGCAAGGGAAAATGGATTTGAAACCTTAAAAGTGCCCATCCTCGTTCCGTATTCAGTATTAAGGAAGGTGTCTTTGTAAATGTTTGAAATGAATCCGTACTGTGTATTGCATATCGGGCATGCAATGTTTATAGTATGACAGTAAATGTAGGTGCGCCTAATAGGTACTGCCTATGCTCAATGAATTTTCTATCTACTATAGCATGTAATAATTATTTTACAACTAACTAGATGTCACAAACGACATCTTAAATTGTTCAACAACTCGCATATTGGTTGCCTTTGTGGATTAAAATGGTTAAAACTGTTATAGTAGATAGAAAATTCATTGAGCATAGGCAGAGTAAAAAAAACTACCCTATTAAGGCACCTAACATTTACTGTCATACTATACATTGCAGCCGATATGCAATACACAGTTACGGATTCATTTCAAACATTTTACAAGAACTTCCTTAATACTGAATACGGAACGAGGACGGGCACTTTTAAGGTTTCAAAATCCATTTTCCCTTGCATTTCTAATATGTAGAAACAGCATACACCCTCCAAACGAGAATTCTGTATGCAGTGCATATTGCTATCTCATTATATGTTATTATCCAAGTCAAAGAATATGGCAGTAAAAAATGACAGCAACGTAATTTCAATATGAGTGAAGGAATAACCTTTTCTTTAAACGAAAAGGGGTTCTCATCCCACAGGCCATACGCAAATACGCACTCCGGTCAAATAAGATTTACCATGTTGGGTGCGTAAACAAATTCAATTTAATCCAATCTTATTACAGCGACATTGGATATCTACCAAAATTAGGTGTATTTATATGAATTATCATTGTATTCTGCAATAGCAAACGCAAACAAATAAATCCAATCTTGGAAGCCTAATGTTGAATGTATATAGTAACTGACACTTATTTGCAGTGCGTGATAAAATGTGAATGGGCGATATATAGGCGAAAGCCAGAGCCAACCCGAGAGAGCAATCACTTTAATTAGCTTTGGCACACTAATGAAATTTCTAAACCATAATTTTTATTAGATTTTGATTATTAACTTACCATATTTGATGGACTCTGCAGAAGACAAGTGAGAGGAGAGAATCACACCCGATTGCTGAGGTGAAGAGCAGCCAGTTGGCTCTGATATTGGAGAGGAGAAGGAGGTCGCTGTGGGGTTGAGGGAGATGAGTTCTTGTCACTATCTCCAGGCGCTGTTGCACTATGACCTACACTTCCATTACTTGACACTTGCCTCTAAGGCATCTTGAGTCACATAATTGAAAATCTGGTGGTGATGGTGAGAATGGTGAGGATAGTGTGACACTGAAGACGTCGGAGTTGTGGGGCAAGACGAGGACGTCGTAGAGGAAGAGCCTGGCTCCTGTTCTTCTGGGTCGTCACCACCACCTCCACTTCCAACATTTGCAATGACCCTATCATCATTGCTTAGCAAGCCACTAATTGAATATCGCGACATTTTTGTTCAAAAGATGAACCCCAACTGAAATGAGGGGTTGAAGTGTTTAAGGAGTATTTGAATAAAAAATTTCCTCGTGGTGATCTGATGATCATGGTGTTTAAAAGAGTGAAAGAAATCATGCAAACAGCATGCATCCACGGGAATAAAGAGGAATGGAGCGCAAGCGTATTTTTATTTGGAATCTGTAGCTGGTGAAGCAGTGAAATGAATGTAAATGAAAGAAGTGTTCCTTTTTTACTTTCCTCCAGTCTTTCACCATTGCTGGAGGTTGTAGACAAAAACACGGCGGAATAAGTATAGGTACATAATCAAGCTTTGTTCAGGTTTCTCTCTGGCTGACTTGACTGAGTTGACTTGACTCTCTTTCATCATCATCATCATCATGATACGTGTTTGGATAAAGTGAACATTCATAACTTGTGTTTTCTTCATAACTTTGCAAGTGAAAGAGGCGTGCATTTATGCCCAACAGACAACAAGCTGTTTATCTATATAATGGCTGAAAAGACCATAATGTTCAAAACTATCACATGAACGCAAACTCTAAACGTAACGAAGCAGCACAGGTGAGTCATGCTAAAGTAAACCCACGCTATTGTTGAATGAAAGAAGGGAATCGTCGAGACATGTACGTTCACCGTGGTTTCGAATAGCAGGTAGATTTTGACAGGTTGCCTCTTATTCCTCGACTTCAACTTGATTAGAATAAGGATATATATATGGTTGGCTGCATGTTTCCCAACATTCTCCTAGCCTGACCTAGAAGAGAATAGAGGAGAAGCGTAGAAAGGACCCTTCTCCTTTGTGTTTGTTTCAACAATTTTAGCGAGAAAACCAGAGTGTATGCTGATTTCATGGAAATTACGTAAATCATCATCAGCCCATCACAATCACGACACTCGAGTTGAGTAGCCAGTTTCCTTTCTTTATACTTTCTCCATAGAGTCATCACTACTAGTCAATCTGCGTCGAAGCTACCTTCGGCGTCATCTGATTGATGTCAACTTTTTTTTGTCACGCTTGCAACACGCATAAACCACCGGCTAATTAAGTCACACAACAAATGCTTCCAATTAATGACTTTTTACCTGTAAGCGAGACAGTGCTGTTTTGACAATGAGTTTTATAAGCATCCTTATTGCATGATGAAGATTGTAAGTAAAGATAGCAAAACTATGAATCAACTTTGATAGAGATTACGCAATTATTATTACTTTCACTAACTATTTTATAGGGTTTCACAAACAAATAAATATTTATGTTATGAACAAGAATGAGGAGATGAGGTGATCCTGTAAATAAATTACATAGTGAAATGAAACCTTTTTGTTCATTTAATTGTGCACATGTTAATCAATGTTCATTTATATGTTTTCTCATCGTGCATCATATTAAGGGGAAAATCAAGCCAGCTTTTTATGAAGATGCTCATAAACATTTTCTTTCTCAATTCATGGTTTTCCTAATTGCATTTGCGCATGATGTAAGCATCACAATTACGTTTGAAATACATTCTTACCAAATCGGCTATAAAACGGACAAAAAACATTAAAGCAAAAAAATCAGTCCGTTATTTATTATGAAATTGCTCATTCAAAATAATATATGCCCCCCTCTCTCCAATAACTGTGCATGCCGGGTTGATATTGCTGCTGACTATTTGTGGCATTATTGAGGCATCCACAACCCGTAGTCCTCGCACTCCTTTCACTCTCAGCGAAGAATCAACAACGGTCTCTGGATTCGTTAGTTTTCCCATGGCACATGTCCCGAAGGATGAAGACAGTGATTGTTAAATGTCTTGCGAAACACTCCCAATACTCATCACTTTTGAAGCGGAGTTTTTCACAGCCTGGAAATGAATGGTTTGTTTGCAGCTTTGCCGCCAATCTTTGAAAAATGCATTGGTCTCCTCCACAAGCTGCAATGCTTTACGTATACCTTTTAAAACAAGGTTCATATCTCCGGATGATCATAATAGTTTGGATCAATCAGGGTGGATCGAAGGGATTGTTGCTGGCCAAGCTTAATTTGCCCCCTGGACTTGGTCTAGAGACGATGGTCATAATACTGAAAGAATCCCGGTTTACGTTGGGCCATAGTATTGCTTTACAAGCGGCGTCTATATTAAAAGCTTTGGAAAGGGTTAGCAGTCCCTCGTCATCTTGTGGAATGCCTAGAAGCAGCAGTTGGATGTCTGGCCATTGGTTTGCGGTATAGAAGGATTTATTTGAGAGAATGAAGCCTGATGCCATACTTCCGGATTGAGCTAAGGGACCGTCACCACTTGCTAAATATGAATGACGTTGCTGGCCGACGAGAGTCACGAGCTGGAACAAAAGTGAAATGCTGTTGGCTGAAAGACTCGTTTGTTATTGTGAAAGGTCCAACTAGTGCTGAAACATGGTCGAGGAGATTTTTACCTACCCCTGCCAAGTTTACTCGGGGTTTAATCTATAATAGCAGTCTAAATTTAGCTAAAAAAATTTTATAATTTTAATAATTTTATTGTCAGTATCACGTTACCCCAACTTGCTGCAAGTGCTCTGATGGACCTATTCCGGAATGTAAAAGTAGCATGGGGGAACCGATTGCTCCAGCTGATAAAATTACTTCCCTTAAAGCTCTAACTTTGTGTAGATGACCCTTGTGTTCATATTGTACCCCATAAGCATTGTTTTGGTTATCAATCAAAACCTATTGAGATAAAGAAACAGTAGGCTGCTTCAAGTTACAGATTTTGTTTCTTTGGATAAAGTTTGCATAAGCTGATGGAAGAACCACTTCCGTTTGAGCTATGTAAAACCTTTGTCACAGTCGAAAATTTTTGAATTGTAAGCCTGTCTTTTCTCTTTTGTTCAATAGGTCTCAAAAAGGCATGGTAAGAACTGACTCGTTGGCCAAGATGAGAGTTGAAGCAATGTTCATTGAATCCTACGTAAAAGAATATATATATATTACACCATAAAACGCTGTAAATAAATACCTGTCAATGGGTTATAATTAAGAAAGTACCTTCATCAAACGGTGCGTTTAAATCGGTTATGGGGTAGTCGAGTTCTTTGGCAGCTTCCAAAAAAACGTTCACAAGAGTTTTGTCTCTGTCTCTGGCTGTTGATATTGAATTTCTCCACTGTGTCCGTGATATCTATCTGTGCAACAATAGCTAGTTCTGTAGTTGTATCTTAAATATTTTATAAACTAGCTGTGACTTTAACTATGACATATCAGATACCACTGCCTTTTCCCAAGTAATTTTCTGTCCTCTTAAAATACGGCAATAAGGATTCATAACTCCATCTCTTGTCCCCTGTTATTTCAGCCCTTGTCATAATCCAGATGACCTCTCCTATCCATCCCCCTTCGAGAAAAGTGAGTAAAACTGGTCCCACTACTCCTCTACCTCTTGCCAATTAGTAGTCTAAAAAGACAGGATCAGTTTTCTCAGCAAATAGAAATTGAATGATTTTGCGTATGTATGTAATTAAGGGAAAAGTAGAGAACCTTGTTTAACAAGACCGAGGCAGCTGTATTTTTGGGCACTGCTGAATACCTCCAGTCAATCGTTATTGTCGAGCATTAGCGTGCAAAGACTGGAACACTTTGCAGCGCGGAAATGGAGTACCCCCAGCCTCTATAAGCTCACTGATATAATATTTAAGACAGACCGGTTGGCCAGCAAAGACCCGCTGAACCTGCTCCATACTTTATAACAACCAAACATATTTGTACAAACAAGATATTTTGAAATT